>CAIGQZ010000320.1:11409309-11420153 GCA_903798205.1 Danio tinwini | reverse complement strand
GTGTGTGTGTGTGTGTGTGTGTGTGTGTGTGTGTGTGTGTGTGTGTGTGTGTGTGTGTGTGTGTGTGTGTGTGTGTGTGTGTGTGTGTGTGTGTGTGTGTGTGTGTATACATAAAATACAGTACACACAGGTAATATGTAAATACAAACATAACGATTAACAATTAAACCTCACTAATCTTTTGACAGCACACATTTTTAATAAATTTAATTTAAATTTAAAAAATGTTTAATGTATAATTAAAATAAAATGTATATATATTGAAATGTATGTATATGTTTATACATAATTATATAATTTATATACATAAATATAATTAATATTTAGTTTTTCCAGTTTATATAAATGTCATTGTCTATTTTTATTGGGGTGTTCTTATTTTTACACCATATTCTAAATGTATTTTAATAAATTAGTTCCAGTTTTAACTTTGGAATTGACTAATCTAATGTAAAACCAAATAACCAGATTTGCACAAATAGCTCATAATATAGGGCACTGGTTAGCACTCTCGCTTCACAGCAAGAAGGTTTGCTGGTTCAAGTCCCAGCTGGGTCAGTTGGTGTTTTTGTGTGGAGTTTGCATGTTCTTCCCATGTTTCCGCTGGGTGCTCGGGTTTTCCCACAGTCCAAAGACATTCGTTATATGTGAAGTGGATAAACTATGCTGTGACGACCCCTGATAAATAAGGGACTAAGCCAAAGGAAAATGAATGAATAAATCTCATTGTATAGCAACAATTTTAAACTAATTTTAAAAATTTCTAACAATTCTATACATATTGTATTCATTTATGCTGGACATTTATATCATAATTTCAGACTTTTAAAACAGATGTGCAAACAAATACTCCCACATAGCTGTTAATCATGCATGCATTCTAGCTGAAGCGCCCACACATCCTAGCATTCGCCACCTTCAAATAGCCTATGTGTGGACTAGCTAACATGTTGCTAAAAATTTCTCCCTGCTGCTGGCTGATATCCCATGAGGTGCTAGTTTGAATGCATTAAAAGATGAAGTGCACACAATGGTGCTATTGATTCTTATTGTGCACCGGCTTGTTTGTGAGCATCTGTTTTCCCGTAGTCCCGTAGGAAATCTCCATTTATCTGCACTCTGATAAATTAATATTTGCTACATACAGTATGACAGCCAGGTGCTCCTTCGCTTCACATGGTGGCTTGCAGGAATTTTTGCATACGTTATCATAAAACCCAAAGCTAGTGAATAGAGATTGGTTGTAGTACGTTATTACATATAACCTAGGTGTAATCACATTCCATAACTGCAGTACTTTATTTACAATTTAGCTAGATTTTATCAAATGTTCATAATTCTTATGGCTTATATGATTATTTATACAACGGCAGTAAATTATTGATATTTTTTTTTTGTTTTTTCCGAATAATTTGCTTAGATTTAAAAGTTCACAATATGGAATGGGCATATTTTGAACAATTGTAATGATATACAACAAATTAATCATTTACAGTAAACCGAAATCATTATGGAAAATGCTTAAATGTGATTTGGAAACATTTGATATATTCTTTGTTGTGAAACCTATTATTACAATTACATATTAAATCATAACAGAGTTGACAATAACAAAGCTGACATTTTTCACCATGTTACCTCAAACCAGATACCAGGTGGGATTTCTCTGATGCATAATTGCATGTATTTTTGTATTATTGATTGTAAAAGGTCATTGAGAAATTCACTGAAATATCCCAGTAACAGGGTTGACAAATAATCAATCTACAATTGGTATATGCTAACATTTTGTACAAAAGAGAGTAATAAGATGCCTCAATGACTTCCAGAGGAAGTGACATCACGTTGGCCAAGTCATATACTTTGTCTATTAGTGTTTTAAAGATTTTTATGCCTTTTTACAACCAATGTAGTAGAGTTGACTAGAATGTAGGGACAAGCACAGAACAATTTTTAATTATTATTACAGCTATTACAAGCAATACAGAAAATAATTGTTTCTTGCAAATGTTTATTTAACTTAGTATAGTAAACATGCAAGTAAAAATTCACTATATTGCTAAAAACTATTTTTGTCATGTAATTTGTATTCAGTATCTGCATCATGATTATCACGGATCCTCAAAAATGACCGCATTTGAAACATTCTATGTAGTTTGAGTTCATTTGTTCATTTGTGGAGTGCGTTTCTGAAAACCATCGTTAGCCAACTACGGTCGCAAGTTCCACAGTTACAAACACATTTCGTTGATTTGGTGTTTTCCAAATCTATCGTTCCAATAAACATTCGCAAACTGCATCGCAAACTTGTATACTTGCAACTACACCTCTGGAGCTGTAGTTATAAACATAGTTTCTGGCTGTGTTCTATTCCCAGTTATCCTCCCATGCCCAATTCGTTTAGAACAAGGGGTCACCAATCTCGTTCCTGCAGGTCCGGTGCCCTGCCGGGTTTAGCTCCAACTTGCCTGAACACACCTGCCTGGGTGTTTTAAGTATACCTAGTAAGACCTTGATTAGCTTGTTCAGTTGTATTTGATTAGGGTTGGAGCTAAAATCTGCAGGACACCAGACCTTTTGGAGTTTGGTGAGCCCTGGTTTAGAACATTCTAACATTTAAACTTGGAATTATTTTAAAAAGCATTAAGGACCTCACTCTTAGGTGTAATTTGCATTCAAAGTAATTTTACAGTTCAGTTTTAGCGATTTTCATGTTTACAATTGCGCTCCCTTCGCAGTGCGATTTTAAAAATCATGTGTCATTTTGAACACAGCCATGGCTCATGACGAAAGCTACAGGTGACCTATTATTTAAAAGCGGAATTTATGTTATGTCTTTAAAGCTTGTGAAAACAAAAAAACATAGCATGCGTTAATGCTTTTAATTTATAGTAGGTTATTTATTAAGTATCTGTACTGTATATGACATGGGCCTGTTGGTTAGAACATTTCTGCAGTGGTTTGCATGTGTCAAATTGTAAAAGTAGACTTTTCAAAAAAAATTAAAATAAATAAACAATATCCTACTTAATAATAATTATCATCATCATCATCATCATCATCATCATTAATATTATTATTATTAAGGTAGGATTTTTTTCATTTCCTAATAAATAATAAATATAAAATTGTATTTCTTGATAAATAGCCTCATTATTTATTAATTTTTATGATTTATATATGAAATTAGAATACATGTTAGCTTTTGTAAGTGATTTTATGTTTTAGAATAGAATATGTAATATTCTTGATATTTGTAAAGGAAACACAGGCCCTATATGTGCCATTTACATATATTTCAATTATTATGAAAAACGAGTGCATGTTTTTACCAAAACTAATACTGATTTTTTTTTTTTTTTTTTTATGCGTGTGTGTGTAAAACAATATCATTTGCACAAAGAAGTTATGGGGTTCTTCCCTAAAGAAGGTGTTCTTCCACCTCGTTTAGAGCATTATTATGGGCGTTTTACGTTATAACTAAAGTGGTTTAAACGATGGATCTGCAACAGATAAACTACAGTTTTTGTGAAACACTCATCGCTACATGTTTTTTTTCCCAAACGATGCATCGTACTATGTAAGTTCAGCTGCGAGTTATGTCGTTGTTTGGGAAACGCACCCCTGTATTGGAATTGTAAGATAACCATAATTGACTGTAGATTTTATGATCTGTTTAAGATGTTTTTATAATGGAATTTTACTTTTGTGTGTATTAGGTCGGTGGTAAGCACAGTTTGATGATACTTAGCCATTTTGTACTATGGTGTAAAGTTTACACACCTACACCACAAACATTTTTATCTATCTACTTATTTGAAATGTGTAGTTTTTTTTTTTTTTTTTTTTTTTTTTTGAGTGTTTCCGAACATTTTGCCAGAAGCAGGGGCACATTAGTACAGGTTGTAAATACAGCACTCTATACTGAAATTGATTTAGGAAGAGTTTTATGTTTGCATTTTGTAAAGCTAGCAACACGTTTAAGTCATGTCAAAAATACAGAAAAAAAGATGAAAAATTTCATCCTGACTTCACATGAATCCCACAGAAAAGTCACAATTACCCGTGGAAGCCTTAGGATTTTCTTTAAGCCCTGAGTTTTACATTTTTTCATGTGCTATGTCTTAGTACAAAAAGTACAAAAGTGAATTAAAGTATTACTTCAACACTTCACACACATTTACGGCTAAAATAATTTTTATTACACTTTTTTTCCAATATTTATACAGCTTATGCTTTGTTGAGGCAGTCAAGTCCATGTTAATTGTCTGTATTATTTTACTTTTGTGCACAAATAAGATATATACCAAGATAAATTACTTTTTATTGAAATAAAATATAAAAACATGAGTATTTTTTCAGACTTGAATGTGTGACTAAAGTAAGAGCATTCCTATTGTACTTCAACGGCAGCTGCTTTTGATATCACATGAGTAGGTACTCTTTCTAAAGTACTTTAAAATCACAGTATTGTGTTGTTTTTTTTTTTACTTTTTTACTTATTTCCTTTTTCATATACTGTTTTTAACTTATTAGGTGCATATTTGAATGTTGCCTCACATCCACCTATTTTGTATTAATGACTTTTGGATTGCTTTCTCCACTATTATAACTGTTTATTACAGTAGGTTAAAAACTGTGTCTTACAAGCTGGGAAAATTAATTGGAAACAAATTTTGTGTTGGAAGTGCATATGAAATTTTGATATAACTTTATTTTGATGGTCCCTTTAACACATTTTGTTGAATTTAAGTTACATTGCATTTGCATGCCAATTTCTCAAAAGATAATAAGTAGACTGTTAGGTTGGGGTTAGTGTACGTTGACATGTACTTGCAAAGTTTCTTATAGTCAGTCAAATGTCTGTTGAATGATCAGTATTAGCAGATAATAACCAGACAGTCTACTAATACTCATATAAGAAGTAATTAGCATGTAGTTGCAATGCAACTTTTAGTCAACAAAATGTGCAATAGGGACCATCAAAATAAAGTTTTACCAAAATTGATATTTTTTCTATAGACACACTGAAAAAAAAACTAAAGATGTAAATGAGTAAACTTGTTTTATTCGGGTAATTAGTGGCCTAAGTGGATTATGGGATTTTTTTACTGAAACAAAAGTAAGAAATGCGAAAATAGAAATCTCACAGAAACTGAAACACACCTTTACTGCAATATAATCACTGATCAATATTTAACTGGATCTCCTTTGTATCCACACGCAGTTTCTCAATAAGCAAGTTGTCTTGCAGTTTCACAAACAAAACAATTGAAATAGAGTTTTAAACTCTTTGAGCAAAACTGCTATATGCTTTGAAAATCTACATCAACACAAGATTACATATTATTTAAATGAAGAGCAAAAATAGACCAGATGTCACTTTTACCCTAATCAGTACATACCAGCAAAGGTTTAAAATGGGTAAAAATATCTCTCTTTGCATGTTTGTCACAATTTAATGTTTATGATTCTTAAACAAATTAATATATTAGTCAAAGAAAACACTAGTAAACAGATCATGCAGTCTTTAAATTAAGTTTTTTTTTATTAGGGGAAAACTAAATCCAAAACTACATAATTTTTGGCTAAAGAAAAACAATATGAAGACTTTAGAGTGGCCTAGTCAAAGTCCTGACCTGAATCTTAAAAGATGACCTTAGAAATCTTTCATGACCTTAGAAAGACTAATATTCATATTCGAAGACCATCCAGTGTGGATGAATTAAAAAAATTCTGCAAAGATAAGTAAACCAAAAGTCCTCCACAGCACTGTAACAGACTCGTTGCAAGTTATTAAAAACGGTTGATTGCAGTTGTTGCTGCTAAGAGTGTCCTAACCGGTTATTAGGTTTAGGGGTCAAACCTATTTTTCACACAGGGCTATGTTGTTTTGTATTTTTTGTTTTTCATTGATAGTAAAAACCATTTCGAACCTGCATGATGTGTTTACTGGTTATCTTTGACTTATATTTAAAATTATTTGGTGATCTGAAACATTAGAGTGTGATAAATATGATAAGAAAAATAAGAAATCAGTAAGGGGCAAGCACTTTTTCACACCACTGTAACTGCCTATGTGTGTCTGATCAATTCAATTCAGTCCACATCCATCCATTAGCTGGACAGCCAAGCAATGAAAACTGAACATTAAACACAACTTGTGTCTTTTAGCTTCAGACCGTTAGGATTCATTGTTCCCTAGAGACAAAGGTACTTATCTCTATCAGAGGCAGCCTTTGTGGGCTCCTCCGGATGCTGGGGGTGGGTGAACATAAAGCACATGGGTCAGAAGGGGAAACCCTGCCCACATTATATCGGCCTATTCAGTCTGCAGCTCCATAATATGAAGTCAGCATGGGGAGATGCTTGTAAAACAGTCTATAATATTGTGATATTGGTGTAAAATGGACATTTGCATTATTTTAAAACTGTATGCAGAAAATATCATGCATGGTGAAAAACATTGCGTAAGCCTTTGTTTGCTGTGCTGAGCTTAATGACTACACATTTTTCATCTGTGCAGTTGGGTTATGGGTTGATCTAATTTTAAAAATGGATTTCCTTTGAAGAGGCCTCCAGAGCTAGTGGCTTTTTGCCGCAATATGAAAAGTGGACAATGGTGTCTTGCTTCTGGCAAGTGTCTTATAATACAATTGTTGAACTTTCAACTGAAAACCAGATACCGGGAAGACAAAGAGATTGCATTGCTATGTTTTAATAACACATGGCCTTTTGCTCAGACAGACTTTTGCCCACAGTCAGAATAGGATGTTGTTATTTCACAGGCATGTGCTTTTCAAAGTTTGTGTAGATTTAGAGAACATTTGCATGACAACAGTGTATTAAAAACTAAAAACAGTGTTCTTGCTTTACTTTTTTTTAAACCCAAAAATAACTAAACTATCTGTATTATGCATGCCAGGCCAATAGTTAAAGTCTTGTAGTCCGTCATTTTTGTACTCACACATGCATGCCTGTAAACTCATCATTGGATGCATGCACAAAGCAATACACATATATAGAGAGCTATGCAGATGGGTTTTAGAAGTGTGATCTGTTTACTCCATAAATATTTATTAATATTGACTCATTTAAAGACATTTAAAGACATTTTCTCTTGTAAGCTAATTCTGCAATTTCATGCTAAAAACATACTAGTAGCTTGTTAAGTTTTGCTTGCAATATGTTAATCATTGCTAACAACATGTTCATGCAAAAGCAGCATATTACATTGTGGTTATTAACTGGCTTATTCATGCAAGAAGCATGGACACAGCATGCTAAGTCATATTACTAACATGTTAGTTCATGCTGGAAACTTCCTAATTCATGTTAACAACATGCTAATTTGTAAAACGCATATACCACAATGCTAATTGTTGCTAACAGAGACTACGTTTACATGGGCATCAGTAATTGAATTATTTGCCTTTATCTGAATAAGACAATAATATGATTAAGGTGTTTACATAAGTTGCTTTTTGAATGTTCCTGTCATGATCCCATTTTACTTGTTATAGCAGATAATTCGATTAACGTCATTGCGTCACCACGCTCTCCACATTTCCTCCAGAGTTTCATGTAATTTTGGGTGATTCATTTTTTATTTGTCGACTTTAACTGCAGTTTGGCACTTTCACTTTCATTCAGGAACAACTCATGCATGCCCCCAGTGACATATGAGGTAATGGATGTGAGTATGAACTGCTGGAAGAGTGTTGTTTTAATGAATTTTGATTCCCTCATGCTGTATGGGGGGGGGGGTGCATTTCGTGTTATGTGTGTGTCTGTGGTCCTACTGACTCGATAGGTGCAGAGAATGTCAAACAGCCTTGTGTGTATGGAGTATCCTGTCACAAAATGTGGCGAAAATCCTACACGACGGTAATAGTTTGCTTAATGCGTTTAGATGTCTGTACTGCACTTCAATAACGCCACTAAAATCAACATACTCCTTAATTCCATTTCTGTTTAGTTCGATTATGACCTTAATCGGATTAAATTAATCAAAAATCACTGTTTACATGGTAGACTCTTAATCAGAGTATTGTCTTAATCGTATTAAAACCAGATTATTGGTGTCCACGTAAGCATACTCAGTGTTAACTAAGCAAGTAAAATGCTTTTTCATTGTAATATCTTTAACATACTATAACTTTAAGTCATGTTAGCAACATGCTAATTTATGCATCTTTGTGAAGCCAACATCAACATATGTCAACAAACTTTATCAGTCTAGGCTAATTAATAATTGCATTAGTTTGACATTATTTCAATAATGATGAACTTTTACAACCTGAAAATTCCTTAAAAAAATTTAAAATCCACATTTAATTGACTGTTATACTTGTTATTTTTACATATTGTTATTATCTGTGAAATTTACTAGGAATTTTAAGTGAGAATGATTACAAAATAAACTCCATTTATTCGATTCTGGTCAACCAAGCTCTAGTCATTCAGCATGTTAACCTAAATGTTCTTCAAAAACCAAAAGATTGCCTTCTGCCATTCACCTTATTAAAACATCCTGTCCTCAAAAACATTACCTTTGGTGCCTGTTCTCGTGAGATGTACTGATCTGGAGCAAATGTAAATGGTAAAAATAGTTTGTGTGTGTGTGCGTGTGTGTCAGAGGTCAAACTGGCATTGAGACACACAGGCTCCTTCCAATTGTACAAAGTTGGGCTTTCCATCAGGAAATTATGTTTCACTGGGACGGGACAATTCTGATTGTTTCTAAATTTGGTGAATTCCTTGGGATCAGAGAGGTAATCGTATCCCAGAATGCTCCTTCTCCCAGGAGAAACATTGAGAATGGATTATTATTGGCTATCTTTGACTGGGATCAGGGATAAGCCATTTTATTGACAAGACACAGAAGTGTGGCGAAAGTCAACTGAGAAGCATGATATGAAATGTGATGCAACATTTTGTTGTGACTGTTAGAGATGGTTTCTTTAAATTCCATGTTGGAATTTGTGATTTCATTTTCAGAATGAAATTTCTGTGTCTGAGGCAAGATGAAAAGGGATTTTCAATGTATCAAAGCAATAACTGTAATATAGCTTTTTATTTTATTTTAATAATAAATCACAAACATTTTCAACATGATTTAAAGAAGACACCCACTATACGTTGTTATTCATGTTTAAAACAGAATCATTTGAGGTATACAGTGGAGCTCTAAAATGCTAATCAACTGTCAATTTAGATATTTATACTTTGCTCTATTTGAAATGTATTTATTTACCAGGGATAATACTCATTAATAAACAGTAAAACTGTAAATAATCCAGAGTTAGCCAGAAGGGCTAATTTTCATCTGTTGCCCCTGCCAGATTTTAAAAAGGCAACCTAAAATAAAAAAACACATTATTACACATACAAGAACACCAAAGTTACATACAACAAAAGGATGTGCAAACATATTAAGAATTTCATAAAAAGAGGAAAGAATTACACATGAATACAAACTTTTTTTTTTTTTGCCATTTCTTTAACTTAAACTTTAACTTTAACATTTCTCACCTCACAGCAAGAAGGCCACTGGTTCGGGTCCCGGCTGGGTCAGTCGGCATTTCTGTGTGGAGTTGGCATGTTCTCCCTGTGTTGGTGTGGGTTTTCTCAGGGTGCTCTGGTTTTCCCCACAGTCCACAGACATGCAGTACAGGTGAATTGAACAAACTAAATTGTCCATAGTGTGTGTTTGTGAATGAGTGTTTCTCAGTACTGTTTCTCAGTACTGGGTTGCATCCACTGTGTAAAACATATGCTGGATAAGTTGGCGGTTCATTTTGCTGTGGTGACCCCTGATAAATAAAGAGACTAAGCCGAAGAAAAATGAATAAATGAATGAATGAATGAATGAATTAATTAATTAATGTGTGTTGTTATTAAATGTGTTCAATTATTACTTGTAATACTTGTGTATATTCATGGAGTATGCTGTTGCATTTTATGTAACTATAAATCTGCAATGCTGAATGACATCAGAACATGATTTCACCCATATATTTGACTTTTTTTTCTTTTTCTTTTTTTACTTATTTGAAACATGGGAGGAGACCTTTTTTCTGGCATTTAATATGCTTTCAGTGTATTTGAAATCACTTTTGGTGGACAAAAATGGCTTGCATTTTAATTCTTTTTGCAAATGTAATTTACATATTAAACCAAAATATATTGAAATTAAATGTCTAAATTTTATAATAGTGAATATATTTTTATATTTATTTTTTTGTATATGAATGTAAGGTCTTTACACCTAGATTATTGCACAAGCAGTTACTAAAATGGAGAGACAGCTAATTTTTGTGTTTGTATTAATTTAATAATTTATAATGATATAAAATAAATATAATGTGTTTTTATACTATTACTTTTATATTTTTTAGTCATATAGCTACTTATTTTAAATACTAATGGATTTTTTAATATTCAGCCACAATATTGCTAGAATGTATGTTTAAAAGTTTAATTTATATTATATTCATTAATGTTCTTTTCGTCCATTTATTAATCTGGGGTCACCACAGCAGAATGAACCGCCAACTCATCCAGCACATGTTTTTTACGCAGCGGATGCCCTTCCAGCCGCAACCCATCACTTGGAAACATCCACAAATTTTGGACTGTGTGGTAAACTGGAGCACCCGGATGAAACCCACGCAAACATGGAGAGAACATTCAAACTCCACACAGAAATGCCAACTGACCCAGCTGGCTCGAACCAGCAACCTTCTTGCTGTGTGCCGATTGTGCTACCACTGCACCACCGTGACGCTATTACTGTATATTATATTATATTATATTATATTATATTATATTATATTATATTA
>CAIGQZ010000320.1:11370730-11383250 GCA_903798205.1 Danio tinwini | reverse complement strand
TATATATATATATATATATATATATATATATATATATATATTAGTATTGGAGTTTCATATCCATGGCATGTTTTAAATCACATTTATTGCACACAGTTTGCTTAATTATTAAAACCTGTATAAGCTTTTTTTGTATAGACATCAGCTATTCTTTATTCTTGTTAAGTCATCAAAGCATTATCAGTAGTCAGGGTCACGTGATCCTTTAGTAAGCATTATGCAGATTTTTTTCACCTCAAAAATAAAACAATACTGATGATCAGTTTTTGATTATAATATACAGTTGTGTTTAATATTTTTGTTTTGTATTTTGTTTGATTATTAAATTAAAAAGAAAAGCTTTTTTTCAATATGTGTACTTTTTAAAGCTTATGTATTTTTTTATGAATTTAACAAGTCCTTGCTGAAATATAAATGTATAAAAATCATAATGTATACATTAAAATTTTCTCAAATGCAAATCTCATTAGATGTTATTCATAAAAAGTAGCCAGAACAAATTTCTGTATAAATCATTCATAAAACCTTTTTATATGCACATCTTCCATCCAATTCAGTTTGACAATTTGCATGTGAATGCTTTTGTGGGATTAACACAGAAATTCGTTTTGCTCATGCTTCTTAAATGAGACAACCTAAGAATGGATGTTTTTCATGAATGAACAACAAAAATCAGCAGTGAACATTCCTGCAGACAGTTATTTTGAAAAGAAATCAGGTCAGTTCGTTCCTCTGAACCAAAGTTTGCAGCGAACAGAGGGACTCGACTGTAGCCTATATTTAATGTAAGTGGATAAACAGCCATCTTAATGTCAAGCTATAAATCTAATAAGTGCTGTTTGGTGGTTAGTGTTGATTAAAGAGAAGTGTTTAATGAACAGTGCACGCCTGTTACACACACACTACCATTAATCAAGGCCAGAAAAAAAACTAGATAGGTTTTTGACATTAAAATGGAAGCCAATGCTCACCACTGAGTATATTTAGCCAAAGTGGTGGTCATCAGCCAGAAAGAGCAAAACCAGTGCAAAAAATACCAAAGCCATCTTTGGGAGTGACCCATGTCTCTGCATAGCCCATTGCTTTTTTTTCAAAGAAGGGAGGTCATAAAGTAGTTAATTTAGTTCTGGGTGTAACAGGAAATTTCTGTCACTACCAACATATAAAAGAATGGGAAAGCAGCCCAATATGAGTCAGGGTCTCAACAACATCCAGACATGTTTGTAATGTGGAGGTGGGTTGATGTCATGCTCGAAAAATGAAAAGAATATGGCAAAAAATGGCCCTTTCCAATTTAATCTTTTGTTTGAAACCTTTAAAGACATGCATAGAGGAATTGTTTTAAATTAAATAGAAATGTATTTATAGGAGGAGGAATTCTAATCCAAAGGCAGCAGACATGCAGGGAAATGTGCCTTATAAATCAACAATGATTTGTTTATTTTTTAATTTAATAATTAATTTAATATGAAGTATATGTAAAGATACCAGATTTGCCACATAATTTTTAAGACTGGAACCTAAATGTACAAAGGAAGAAAAATACCCAAATTACCAAAATCAAAATGCAGAATACTGTAGTATATGATATTTTGTTGCTGTTAGAACCAATTCAACTACATGAGTATATACACCATGGGTCAGATATGTTTTCAACTATCTCAAGGTCAAAAGGTGATCAAAAGTGGACAAGCTTAAATAGTTTTAGACCTTTTAGTGTTATTCCTTTGTGGAAACATATCTTTGTACCAACTGAAACTTTCACCTCTCTTGTTGTAAAGCATTAGTAGACTGTTAAGAGTTAGTAGCCTTAGGGTAGTAGAATAAGTTGACTTATATTTGGTCATTATTTTCAGTTGAATGTCTGTTGGTGTAAGTGCCAATTACTACTAAAAACCACTGGCATATTACCTTACAAATAATTATATATTGGCCGTTTATTAGTACTTTATAAAGTACAATCCCTACATCTCTAATCCTACATAATACCTTAACCCAACTATTACACTAATAAGCAGTAAAATAGTAGGGATTTTTAAAGTCTTAGTTTATGGTTTGTTATTAGTAAGATTGTATATTGTGACCAAAAAAGTGCTAGCAGATAGCTTGTTCAATTATTCTCTGCTATTTTTCAGTTATACTTAACAAAAATGTTAGTAAATGTCTACACTGACACAAGGTAGCAGTCTATTCATTGTTAGTTATTCTTTACAGATTTATCCAGGCACACAAATAGCAGCATTATGTAGAATGGCCCATAAAGCTTCATGATTTCTGTCTCAGAGCTTCAATAAACTCACCAGCTCTATTAGAAAGCCTGATGGTGACAGCTATGATGAGGTATGACTCTGATCTGCTCTGTAAAGGGTGTAATTAGATGTGTCAGTCTCTGAAGAGCTGACGTACATTTCCACACTGTTATGAACACGACTGATATGGTTGCGGAGGCTAATATCATCCATCTTAGGCGGTATTGCACACCCGCTGCAATCCTTCTAGGGCAGGCGGATTTAAATGTTTTGGATGTCTTAATGCATTATACGGTGGCACATTAAATGTCACATAAACCTATGTGGGTTTGCATAAAGTGTACATGCTGTATGGACATGTCAGTTAATCTGAGGACTTGATTTTGGATTTCTTAAACATACGTTCCAAGTAAAATGTTTGGTAAGCGTTATGAAGCATTTGCAGAATTGAACTTTAAATGTTCCAAAGTTTAGAAACTGATCTATGTAACACTCGTCAGGACCAGCCAAGCCATAAAATCTAAAATCTAAAACAACAGCCTCCTCCCAGTGAATTATGTGAATCAAACAATACAATCACAATTAGATTTATATACTAACACCAGATGTTGTGTCCGTTCTTGGGAACCCAACCAATTTCTGCCACTTAGATAAATAAGTTCTCCCACTCTCTCACAATAATAGTTTTTCTATCCCTGTTGTGAATATCATTATGAGCACAGTTACCTTTAATAGAATCCAAACATTAGACATGTGGTTTCCCAGATTTGGGAATCTCCCTGGTTAAACCACTGTTTTCCACTGTGAAACACAGTCAGCTTAACAGGCACTTCAAAATGCCCTCTAGTGGTGATGTCTGTTGCAGAAAAACAAATCATAGGTTGTCAGAAATGTTGGTGACAGTAATGAATGCTTTGGTTGTCTGTGCTGGAATAACCATTTTGTAGATAGTCTATGAAATGTTTGTTTAAAATGCGAGGGGGGGGAGGGGGGGTTGGCTATGTATTTTGTTAATATAAATGAATTTCCCATATTCGTTACAGCTGTTTTCCTATTTTTTATTTAAATTAGATGGCATCATGTTGCATGTTAAGATTAACTCAACAAATAATGTCTAAACTCTAGGATAAAAATGCTAAACAAGGGACAAGCAAATGTTGGACATTGCTCCTTTAAAGTTTTAAAGAGTTCCCACAAAATGAAACAAAATTCTCACCATTTACTCACAATTAATGGTTTTGAAATTCTTTCTTTTGTTGAACAAAATATTTTTGATTGTGTTGGGAAAAAGCAGCCATTGTAGCACATCTATAATAGGAAACAAAAATACTATGGATGTCAATGTTTTTTATTCAAAACATTCTTCAGGATATTTTACTTTGTGTTCGACAGTAGAAAGATACTCAAAAGGTTTTGGAACAAGTGAAAAATGAGGAAATATTAACAGGATTTTAAGCTTATGGTGAACTATCCCTTTAAGGCATCAAAATATTTAGTTTAAATATTCTTTACATGTATTTTTTGACTAATATTCCAATGTGCATTCTTTTTATTTTAGAAATACCCTCCACCGTGTCTGAGGACTGGCTGACAGACTTTACCCAAGAATCTGCACTCCCTGACTGCAACGCAGAACGATCTGGAATTTGCAGTTCTAGTGACACTTGGCCCACCACTGTCCTGAGCAACAGCAGCAAAAATGACAGCACAACCACGGTCTCCACCAACCTCTCTCAGAGTCCTATACTGTTTCCAGCCCCACCTATGTTTGTGGCACTGTATTCAGATTGGAACAGTGCCCTGGCAACATGGGGTTCAGCGTGGGAAGCCCACATCTACGGCCTGGGCACAGTGTTCTGCCTAGTTGCTTTGGCCTCCACACTGAACCTTCTGTGCCTGCCCCTACAGTACCCATCAGGCTGTGGATACTTTGCTCTGGTCAGTTTTTGCCTAGTTGCAGCTGGCTGCACTAGGGCCTTTGCTCTAGTGTATGATGCATATGGATATCAGGACCGTATGGCCTCCACAGAGGCCTCGTTGTTACTGTACGAGGCTCCATTCCCCTGTATGACTGCTGCCTTTGGCTTAGTGTTCCTCCTCCTATCAATGCGCTCCCGCATGCAGCTATCTTATTCCGTCTTTCAGAGACCTTGTATCCTGGCCAGCCTGGTGCTTCTGCACTTTGCTGCTGCCTTTGGCCCTGTTGCATTACTGCATGTTGACCAGCGAGTCTACCTGTTTCTGTCCTTGATCTCTAGAGGTGCCTTTGTGGCTCTGGCAACCTTCCTATCAGCTGCATATTTTGTGTTCTACTGCTATGTTCGTGCTGACTCCAAGCATATTTATCATCTGAACAACACATCGCCAACACCAGCTGAACGCTACAACCGCTGTCCATTTGCAGAGAGCCGAGATTGGGACCGAGCTGCAGCCGCAGTGCTACTCTCTGCCATATTCTCTCTGGCCTGTGCTGGGCTTCAACTCTACGCCATGCTACACGCTCTTGGCATGGCTGGAAGTGTTGAATCATTTAGGCCTTGGCCATGGTGGACTTTCCAGTTCAGCTGCAGAGTGTGTGAAGCAGTAGTTTGTCTCACACTGGTTCTGGTAGTTGCTCAACCAGTCTACTGTTCTGATCACCTTCCCCAGGCAGGTAGTTGTTGGACAGAACTCCTTGCAGCAAAGTCACCTATTATTCCTGGAAGCTATCAGTGGACTCTATCCCATCAGGAAAAGCTGGCTATCTGTGATCCAATCGGGCATGGGGAGACAGAGTGCCTACCATTGTACACTCTTGTGGATGACCGTCTTGGCAGCTTAAATGGTCTTGACCTTTTGTACCACAGCAACCGTGCACTGGCCTACCGTGACCTTGACCTGGATTTGCCCAACACTCATCCCAACACTGGTGCCCTTTCCGTGGGTTCATCCTGTACAAGTGACTCCACAGCAGACCTGCGCCCTCCATCACCCATAAATCTGCGTCGAAGCATTGATGAGGCCCTTTTTAGTGAGTCTCTATTTCCCATGAGCATCTTCAGCCCCTTACGACCCTTCACATCAAGTGACCGCTCCCTGAATGGTAGAGAAATCTCCAGTGGTGCCCAAACAGCGAGAGGCACTCTTATTCCTGATTCTGGGTTATACCGAACATCATCATGTGTGGAAGTGCTACCGCAGGCTCCCATTCCCCCTCAAGCCCAAATGAATGGTCCGTCGTTAGGTTTTCCTCCATCCCCATCTCCCTCACTCTCATCTTCCACTTGCTGCTCATCTCCAGAGCGCTGGAGAGGCAGCTCCAGTTCCTCTTCCCTCTACAGACAGTCTCTGGGTGGTTCTTCTCTAGTTCTGTGCTCTACTCCAGAAGGACATCATCCTCCATCCTCTACCCTCAGTGGAGGTGCCAGCCACACTGCCAGCTCTGGGCACCAACGGGGCAACGTACAGAGACCCTACAGAACATTAATGTCAGAGGACAGTCTGGACCAGCAGTCAGAGTTTGATCAGTCTGTCCAAGAAGAGTTTATCAGTGTGTGCAGACAGATAGATGCTCTTAGCATCTGCAGTGAGACTATTGACCTCTAGGGGAGTCCTCAAATCTCAGACAGAAGAATGATGTAATATGATGAAGCCAAAAGACTCAGGGTGCTTCTCAAATCATCACTAGGATTTACAGTCCAGTCCTTCTAAGGCTTAAATGGTAGAGTCCAAATAAGCATAGGACTTAGTACTAGAATGACAACTCTTACTATAAGGTTTATCCACCCTTGCGGTCACGGTGCAGAAATACTATTAAATCCTAATCTAAGGGCATGTGTCCACCAAAGCACTGAAAATGCTTAGATGTGAGTGCTTCTTCGACTGTCTGAGTTACTTTGACAACAATGGGAAAAAATGCTAAGCTGGAGAAAAACCTCATCAGTAGACATGCACCCTAGAGGTGAGGATACATGGTGCAACTTTTGAGCAATGTTGCCAGGCAAAGTGATATTGCTTGGATACTTTCCTATAAGGAATGAACTAGAAATTTGTATCTGGATCCAGTTGCCCTAGTTAGTTGCCCTGTGTCACACTGGGTTGCCCATTGAAAGTTCCCCCATGTATCATCACCTTAAGCATTACTTTATATAAAAAGTCTTTATAGACTATTTTTCTGTCAATGCAGTACAAGTAATGACAACTGTCTGTATTCTCTCAGTGGTTTACATAACACAAGCATTATGCGATGCATTTACAACATTGATTTTCAGCCCCAAATGTTTATTGTTGTTGTTTTGCATTATATAATGCAATTTAATTAGCACAGTGCCATCTTCAGCTAAGTGTTTGTGAATTGAATGTGTGTAATAGATTAAGGGTAAACGAAGGATGCTGTGGATAACACCAGATGTACCCTTCAAAATCGGACCAGAAGCAAAGACTGCCTACTAAGCATCCTTCAAATTGAGATGTCCTTCAGTGGAGCTTGATAGCATGGCAGGGTAGATATGCAGCCTTACTAGGACACATCCTTCCGATTGAGAAGCACCCATGCAGTGATGTGATAAGCAGGAAAGGGGCAAATCAGGTGACTTGGTGAGTGTATTTGCCAAGCTGTCAGATGTGTGTTGGACTAGAACTGTGCCAAATGTTTCATTTTCAGGACGTTTTTGGTATGTTCCTGTCAGGTAAGTTCTCCAAAGAGATGGATTCTGAAGTCAATATCCTTATAAAGGTTTATGAAGTGCCACCACTTGCCAGAAGCTTAGGCAAATTTTTGTACAAAAGTCATTTTAATTATTGATAAATTTGTAAGTGTAAAACATTCGTTTCAAAATTTCGCTACACTACTAAGAGTGACGTTTGTATCAATTTGTACAAAATAACTTTTTGGTCTATATGATTAATACTGTGAGTGCAACCTACTGATATCCATATTGTAAAACAAATACTACAGAATCTAGCTTGAGAAAATGCTATCAATACCGTATCTAATTTTGTAATCGCATCGTTTTAGACACAAAGTCTTTGTGCTTCTAGTGTTTAGTCGCACAGGTAACTGCAAGTCACTGTTCATTCGTTCGTTTGCAATAATGCATTATGACGTTGAGGGGCCTAAAAGTTTTATCAAATGTGAGGGAGAAAACGTCTCTATAGTTCAGTTGTTTAGAAGCACTTAACGAACTGAACTATAGAGTACAGACTGCCATTTTATCTTCCTCAAGGTGTATATTTGATGACAATTTATCTAATATACTCATTACACTGTTACTCAATACATATTATGAAAATGACTTTGTACATTTTATAGCGTGCATGAAAACTATGTGAGAAACTGCTGATACATCTAATGTCTGTTGTTTAAAGGCTGTTGGGAGATTTTCAATAAATATTAAAAAATGAGGTTCAAAGCAGGTATATTTTACATCCATAAAGCATGCAAAAACAAAATGTGTAACAGATTAAGTTTATTTTTCATATTTCATCAACAATATCGAACAGGATATGCAACCTGCCGTAAACAAACGAGGCTTTCGAGTTGTCAAAGACTGTGACTGTGGGCAAAGCAACACACAGTTATCAACATCCAGTTGATCAAAAGATGTGTCTTTGTACATGGTTATACTGAAAAATTGAAAGAAAATATAATACTATTGTATGATTTTGATACCGAAAAGCTAAACAAAAATGAAAACACTAAAGTCAATGTTTATGGATGACATTTTGGCAGTGAATTTTGGGTTAAGACAGACGTGTCCTTCATTTATTACACAATTCAAGGCATATCACAGGTTCACCCAACGTACAAAGTTGTAGGGGACGTTTAGATGACATAGACAAATACGTCCTGAGAAATAACCAGGACCCTCACAGCATCTATTTGGCTTTTAAAGAAGATTAAATAGTCAAGTTAACAAAAACCAAAACACACTTGGCAGTTATGTAAATAGTACAAATGTTGCCATATTATGGCTTAAAAAAAACACAGCATGCAAGTATTAAAAATTGCAATTGTATTCACAAAGACCCATAATAACTTCTCTTCTTTAAAATTCCCAAAAAGACTGCATTAAAAGTCCGTCACAATTATTAATCAACCATGATAAATCAGCAAACCTTTCCAGCTTTTTTTTGGTCAGAAAATATAATCCACATACGATTTCATGATACTCTCAGAGCAACTACTGTACGTATATATCTACAGATATCAGTTTTGGTAATCAATTTTCAGTATGAATTGTACCCACAGTTACAGGACGCAAAAATGGTGGACAGAGATCCGTCCCACCCATAAAACGACAGGCGTTTAACGATCACAAAATTGACATAAATGTTTCTACGTACCTCTTTAATCTGCCTTCTAAAATAAAAAATAGATCATATCGCATCTTTAGTAGTTACAAGTCTACTACAGAAAAGATTGCCTCAAGTATAGTTGAAGCACTTGGTTTCACGGCAGTCATAGTTTTATTGGAAGATGGAGATATTAGTGCTGCCTGTAGTAAAAACTTATTTCAGTTTGAGAGAAAAGGCGTTCAAGAATATTTGCACCAAATGCTGCCTTGTTTTTGCTGGTCTGCTAATAGACACAGATGCAAAAACACAAACGCAGGGAGTTTTTTTGGTAACCCTGATGCCCCCTTTGAGTGCAACTGCCATGTTTTTGTGGACTGGATTAGTTTGAGGTCCTGCTCTCAAACAAATTAAATACTTTTCTTTCACAATGGGTGCTGGCAGGGTGGGATAACTTTGTCTGAGGTGTTTGGTCGCTGCTTTCCATCTGTGTTCTGTTTGCTTGATTTAGTAAAGACGCTTCTCGAAACTAAAAAGATAGAGACAATGGTTTGAGATGTATATTAGGTTCAAAACAGAAATGTAAAGTTAAACAATGGCGCCCCCTAGTGACTTACGAGTGAAGTCCATGTACGCCACCCTCCACTTGAGCTGACATGGTCCTCTTCTCGAATTTTAGTTCGCCGGAATACATCATTGAGCTTGATGTGTAGACAAAAACAGTGTAGTTAGGGTTTAAAAGTGAGCATGGATTGTGCAATTAAACACAGACACAAACTTACCGAAGTACAGAGAGGCTTTTAGCACCTATGTCTTGGCAGCCGTGTTGGATTCCTGCGATGAGGTATGGGACAAATTTATGGATGGAGCCTTTGTCCTGCACTGAGCCGGACACTCCTTGAGCCACCTTCACTTTATCGCCCTCACTGCCAGCACAGCCAATTAGCACAGGGGAAACAAGGTCATGTGATGATTCATACTGCATACTATTGCATATTATACTATAACTATAATAGAACAGTATTGCATAGGAAATAAGCTCAAAATTTAATATCAAAGTGATGTGAAGTAATTTTCAACAAAATCAGGCTATAATTGGTTAAAAAAAATTAAAAACCTACCAAAGTAAACTTCACATTAAAATTCACTCTGGCTGGTAAATGCATTTGAAACACCACCAATTCATCCCAGCAAACACAAAACCTTCTCTAAATGTTAGTATTGGTTCATGTTTGATTACTTTTTATTAACTTTTTTAGCCTAATAACATAAGAACTTTTTTAAATCTGGTTATTTTTATCTGGTTTATTTTTTAAATAATCTAATAATAAATTGTCCCAAATTGTATATTTTAGGTTGTTTTGCAACCATTATATAGCATTACCTGAAAACAGGCAATAACCTATAAAGAATGTTACCTAATGGTTGTTTTAAATTATTTTACAACCATCAAATAACATTCCCAGAGTACTGCAAGTTATTTTTTTATAATAACCTAAAAACTAAAGCATAGTAGTTATTATTAGGTCATTAGAAAATAAAATAACCTGCAATGCTGCAGGAATGTTATTTGATTGTTGCAAAATAACCATTTTTCTAAAACAAATAAAACATTTAAAGAATGTTTAGTTTATTATTTTGCAACCATTTATACTTTTTCAAAAATATATACTTTTTCTGAATAACAAATTCATAACTTTACAATAAAGTTCTATGTGGTAGTGCATTTACTGACATGACCAAACTGAACATTTGTTAATGAAAATAAAGTTGTTTATTGTTAGTTTGTTAACTCAGTTCATTAACTAAATGTTAAGCACAACTTTGGATTTTTAAAAATGCATTAGTAGATGTTGAACTAGGATTAATAAATGCTGTATTGTTCCTTCTTAGTTATGTTCATAAATACATTAACATTAACTAATGCACCTCAAAAACAAAAAAAAATTTCTTACTTAGATTTTTTGTCTTGTTTCTAGATCAAATATCAAACTATTCCTAAATCAAGACGCATTTTATAGATGTTCAAAAAATATAGTCGTGTTTTAAGAAATAATATGCCAAAATTAAGTGGGTTTTTCCTTAATCCTCATCTGTCTTTCTGGTGAGATGTTAAACCGAGGTCCTGACTCTCTGTGGTAATTTAAAATCCCATGGCACTTCTCGTAAAGAGTAGGGCTGTAACCCCTGTGTCCTGGCTAAATTCTCTCCATAGGCCCTTACCCATCATGGCCTTCCAATCATCCCCATCCACTGAACTGGCTCTATTGCGGTCTCCTCACTCCACCAATAGCTGGTAAATACTAACATTACATTACATCAAAACTAGCTAAATAATCTGCCAGCTGCGCAAGCAAAATAATTGTAGGTCAAAAGGAAAAACAAGCTTATTTAGCTTACCCCACTGGCAGATTATTTAGCTTGTTTTAAGGAAAACCCCACTTAATTTTGGCAAATTTGGTATCATATTATTTATTAAACAAGGCTATATGTTTTGAAAGTCTAGAAAATGCTTCTTGATTTAAGAATTTTTAGATAGTTGGACTAGAAACAAGACAAAAACTAAGTAAGCAAACCTTTTTTGTTTATTGTAAAGTGTGACCCAAAAAACAATTAGTTTATAGTACATTAAGCTGCTTCAAGGCCTTTAATTGGCACAGTATTTCATTCAAACCATATCAGTAGTTTTCCTAATGCTGAATAACTCCACAAACACGCACCTGAAGTATCGTTTCTGGCTGCTGGTGTTCTTCTCCATGGCATCCAGTGAGCCCATGCCTCTGTATTTCTTCAGTCTCACCCCATCAGAGAAGAAATACTCTCCTGGAGCTTCAGTGGTGGCAGCCAGCAAAGACCCCATCATTACTGCACACAAAAACACAAGTACGAAATCAGATTTTCAACCCATTTCAATGCTAACAGTGAACTAGTGTAATAATTACCTGTCGATGCCCCCAGAGACAGAGCCTTCACCACGTGACCGACAGTCTGGATACCTCCATCTGCAATGACTGGCACTCCAAACCTCCGAGCATATTCTGCCACCTTATAAACTGAGGTACCTTGAGGTCTTCCACAAGCCATGACTAGAAGAAACCAAAATGAAACATTATGCGAAGCTTTATGATCACAGATATCCACATTTGACTGCTCTAGACACATTACGCCGACTTGGAATGGTCAACCATGTTAATACTGACAGTTAAAATCAATACGTTTTCCAAGATGTCACAAGATTGTATAACTGGAAATAACAGGATAAGAAAAGTGTGTTGGGATAGTTTCTTAATTATTCAATGAAGATTCTGTCATCATTTACTCACTTTACATTTGTTTTAGTTTCTCTTTAATGTTAAACACAATACAAGATATTTTTAAAAACGGTTTCAAACTGGTAGCCATTGATTTCCATAGTTTTTTTATAGTTTGCTATGGATGTCAGTGGCTTTTGGTTTTCAATATTCTTCAAAATATCCTCTTCTTTTGTGTTTTTACAGGTTTGTAAACAATTTAGGGAGAGGAAAAAAGTACATTTTGATTTTGGTTTAACTATCTGTACTAATTATTCAGGTCTTTAAATGATAGTAACGTTTTTGTAGTGTATATTGTGTGATTACAGAGATGCAATTTTGAATCCAAAATGAATAATTGTGACTAGAGGCATTTTCAGTGTCTCAGAGCTCGGTTTACTGTAAAATCCTCCAAATAAGCAGCATTTCACTGAAAATTGTACATTTGAAAATGTAACACAGCAAATGTCTTAACAAATACGAAATGACAATTGTTATATAGCTTTCATTTTCATTTTACCAAAACAAAAACATTGATATGGTATTGTTATCTATGATTATTATATTATTATCGATCATATTACTCTTCATTACTCATTTTTCTAAATGAAAAATATTATATTAATAGTACATAACATATTATACAATAACATTTAGTACATAACATATATTTATTACTATATATATTTATATATATATATATATATA
>CAIGQZ010000320.1:11353753-11370330 GCA_903798205.1 Danio tinwini | reverse complement strand
TGTGTGTGTGTGTGTGTGTGTGTGTGTGTGTGTGTGCGTGTGCGTTAAAAGCACTATATTAGACCATGACTGTTTTTGTCAAAAGCATGTGATCTTTGATGGATTACAAGCGTATCCTTATCTGGTTCAAAAAGAGAGAATGCCATTTCAGTTTACATTAGTTTGACACATGAAATAACAAACTTAAAGGGAAAATTCAAAGAAAATAATCAGTTGTGGAACCAAAAGTGAAATCAATTCTATTACAATTATATTTGTAATAGAAAATATAATTGTACATAATTATGACCACTAGATGGCCACAACGCACACATTATAGAAAAGCTTCAGGCAATGAACCCTTCTGCAGCTACAATTAAGAGGAAAGCCTTAATGCTTCATTTAACCATCACTAATTATGCCACTGGACTTTCCGTAAATATCCAACAGTTTGCATCCCTCGCCATATTATAAAAATAGATTATAGATTCAGTCCTGACCTTCCTGTGTGATGCAGATTGACCCGCAGCCCATTCCCACTCTCAGTGCATCCACTCCAGCATCTATCAGATTCTTCGCCTGCGCAGCTGTAACCACTGTAAGACAGAGAAAACACTGAGTTAAAAAAAACAGGCCGAACAACTGTGACGTAACTGTCTGTCAAGTCCAGTATTTACCATTTCCACCCACAACTTGCAGCTCCGGGTACTTCTGCTTGATATAATGGATCATATTAATCTGGTATACAGAGTTGCCTTGTGACGAATCCTACAAAACAGACAAAAAGACTTCAGTGAGTTTAAAATGCTGAACTACAGCGTCATGATCAAGCCTCTAATATTGGATGTCACGCTTGTATCAAACTGGGATACAGTAAAGGTAAAGTACATTGTTTTTAGATAAATACGATTGTCTCTTATTTTTAACTGGACCACAATATATACAGTGATTTCGAATACTTTGATCAATTCAAAAACACTTTAAGTTATTTTGGAGATAACAGACTTCTTTACAAATTCATTAAATTAAAAAGTGATCACCCAAAAGATAATTTTCAGTACTCATGCTTTATTTGTTGCAAACATGTTTGAGCATGGTTGAACAAAAAGGAAGATACACTAAAGATTGTCTTTGACTGCCTTTGACTTCAATAGTGTTTTTGTTTCTACTATGGATGTTAAAGGTTGGTTTTTTTAACATTCTTTAAAATATCTTCCTTTGGGTTTAACAGAAGAAATAAATTCATAAACATTCAGAAAAACCTGATTAGGAATAAATAGTGAGGAAATTTGACATTTTTGGGTGAACTGTCTCTTTAAGACTGTTAATACATACTGTAATTTTGACTTCTAGACACTAATGACAATGATTTGAATTTGGTTAATCTATTAAAATATAGGCCAAGTCATTAAGTCACTATTTATAGCCATAGCTTTATAAACTTAATATTAACCATTTGATGAATCTAAAATGTGTAACTTATTGTCATTCAAAGACTCTAGATACAATAGCCACTGACTGGACAAATAGTCTAGGAGAAGAATGAAAAAGGTAGGTTTATGAAACAGCTCGAAATAGTAGACATAGAAGAACTTTGAATGTAACTTGTATGGTTGCACAAATGGTTACACTGCATACTTTACCTTTGCAGGCCAAAATGGTGCACTGTCGTTTTGCCTATGAAACAACAAGGTTATATTCCACTTATTAAAATGAGAGACCTACCAGAACCACCATATCAACCCCAGACTGTGTGAGCAGGTCGAGCCGGTATTTGTCGTCTTCACGAGTGCCGATGGCGGCTCCACACAGCAGCTGTTTGCGCGAATCTTTGGAGGCCAGAGGATAATCCCGGTTCTTCTTCAGGTCTGTGCGGGCGATGATGGCCACCAG
Organism: Danio tinwini; assembly: GCA_903798205.1. Taxonomy (NCBI): domain Eukaryota; kingdom Metazoa; phylum Chordata; class Actinopteri; order Cypriniformes; family Danionidae; genus Danio; species Danio tinwini. Next base: position 11,368,458 of record CAIGQZ010000320.1, on the reverse strand, counting down.
CTCATCTTTGTCATTCACAATGGGCAGTTTACCTGGACAAGTAAATCAATTGAACCTATTTAGACTGCAAATTTTTTTTAGTTATTTGAGGTTTTAGTCTTTTTGCCTTTTCATTGTTTTGTTTTTCAATCTAAATGTAAAAGAAACATCCAAAAGGTGATTTTAAGTGTTTGTTTTATTGCACCTTTGTCATTTATGTTAGTAAACTACATTTACAACACATTTTTTTTAAAACAGCTATCTCAAAATGAGATTTTTTTTTCACCTGTACCAATCACACATCTTTCATTGCCAGTATTTTAACCTGACTTCATCTAGTGTTGATTTGTTTGTGCTAGAAATGTATGCAGATTTGCACCTATTTAATTAAAGAATGGCTCATTCGCATATATAAACATAACACTTTCAAAACCTTTAATACAAAACGTCACCTACAGTATCATGTCAGTTTCACAAATAAGCATAAACCAAGGCTAGGCCTTAGTAAATTAGGTATTTAAGCAGCTTATATAAATATGCCTTTGAAAACATATATGTTACTGCAAGTTATTTTCAGTTAAGATAGTCTAGGATTTGCCTTAAGCCTTGTCTGTGAAACTGGAGATGCAAGTTTAATATGAGTGGAAGGGAGCTGAAGGACTAAAAGTACAAACTGATATTCAGTTAATGGCTACGATGATATCATTTCACAATCTGTTTGTTCTCACCTTTTTTGCTGCGTTGCAGGATGTCATTGGCCTCTTTTAATGTGACACCAGCAGGAGCGACTACAAGATCCTCCCTTTTAGTCATGGCCTGGAAGACAATAACACACAGACTTAAGAGCCCAGCACTGAAGTTATATGGTAACACTTTACAATACATTTCTGTTTGTAAATAGAATGTTAACCTATATAATTAAATAAACAGCAAACAAAGGGGAAAATTCCTTCATAATTTACTCAATCTTAAGCTCTATTTGCTGTATATTTCTTTTTTCTGTCAGACAAACACAGTCTGAGTAGTTTGAAATTTTATCCTGGCTTTTCCATGCTATATAACGGCGTTGGATAGTGGCTTTTATTCTGAAGCTTCAAAATATCTGTCATCAAACTAACCCACAGGGAGCTGCCAGAGAGTTACCACATGTCTTATGAAGTGAATTGATGTGTTTTTGTAGCCAAAACATTTCATATTTAAAAATGTTAAACTCCAATCACTGACTTCTGGTGGCGGCCAAATATATGTTATGCACGATTAATAAATGCAACTCATAGAAGCTCTGGGGATAGGCTCATCTCATGGGAACCACTTACCAGTTTGTTTACACACAGAAGAAGATGATAAACATGAAAACTAGTAGGGTTGCCATTACTGTTTAAAGTTAAACAGTACATTACTTTTAAAATGCTGTGTACATGTAACTACCCACCTTACGTCATGCGTTATATGTTGCATAGGTCAGTCGCACATAACATGCCTTCTACGCCACCAGAAGTCAGGGATTGTAGGTTATAATTTACTAATTTTCTATATTTTTGTCACAGAAACAAATTGATTTACTTCATAAGACATGCATGAACTCCTTGGTGGCGTATGACTTAATTTAAAGATGGATTTATAATAAATATAAGACAAATATACAAAAGTCACTATACAACACTATTATATAGCATGGAAGATCCATGAATACATTTTAAACTACTCCGACAGCGTTTGTCTGACACAAAAAAAAAGTCATTTAGTAAATTATGGGTTAATTTTCACTTTTTGGGTAAACAGTTTAATACTGGATAATGATCAATATTTTTGAACAATGGTGTAGATGCACACATGCAGTCATACCTCCTCTAAATATTTATTATTATCTTTTTCAGACAGGAAATCAATGTCTCTTGAGGTGACAATGCCGACTAGTTTGCTGCCCATCTTGCCAGTCTCAGTTATGGGGATCCCAGAGAACCCGTGTCGAACTTTTGCTTCAAGTACATCACCTACAGTGTGACGAGGACTCAAGACCACTGGATCTGTGATGAAACCCTGCTCGAACCTCTGCAGACACACACAAAGGCCCCAACATTTAATAACAGGTACAAACACAAAACCATACATTTAACTTTCTCTTTAAAGTCAAGCACAAAAAGATATTTTGAAGAATGTTGGAAAATCAGTAGCCATTGACATCCACTGCTGGTCTTACCTTGACCTTGCGCACCTCGTTGGCCTGAAACTCTGGTGTGCAGTTATGATGAATGATGCCGATTCCTCCCATCAGCTGAGAAATGAATCAGAAACAATTCAATTAATGATTGACACCTATTCGGTCCAATTAGAACAGGGCTGTAAGGGGTACTCACTGCCATTGCGATGGCCATTGAGGATTCGGTCACGGTATCCATAGGCGAGGAGATGAGTGGCGTCTTCAGTGTGATCTTCTTGGTCAATGCTGAGGTCAGGTCCTACAGAAAACATCAAAATGCTAGCGTTATGTTAGGGAAAATTAATACTTGTTTAGACTAGAAGTCAATAGTGACTGTATTTTGACACTGCAGTTCCTGGAATGGCCTCTAGAGGCACAAAGCAATCACTGTAGTGTTCTCATAGGCTATTTTGAGAATGCACATAAAAACATGCACATATCTGAGTAGGATCAACTTTTTTTTCAATAAATTATTAAAACTTAGGTAAATTAAGATAATAACACTATTACTGAACAAATTCCAGTATGTGCATTAAAAAAAGGTCAAAGAGATTTTGTGTATCATGTAATGATAAAAATGTGTGAATGGACAAAACAGCAGGCTGAGCAAACATGTGATTAAACATCTAAAATGTTGTTTTGGTAATTCTAAAATGCCTTAACCGTTTCAGTATTAGTGTTATTATATTATCAATTATTATCAACTGTCAAGAGTGTCTGTGCTCCACGTCTCAGTTCATTACATGTCGGCATTGTCTTCTAAGGCACAAATAATGTATTAAATAAAGAAAAGACTCACGCAGCTTTTCCTACCAGAGCAAATTCCGTCTTTCCTGTTGATAATTGGCGGCAGTTTATCAGGAGGTGATGATTTTGTTCTCTTTGACTCATGGAATGGAAACATTGCTTTATTCACATAGTCTTTTATGCGATAATCCAGTTTTGCGCATAAATTTAATCGGTATCTTTGGATGGAAACATAGCTATAGACAGCAAATCAACAGGAAAGCTCTGCCTAGTGTGTTGTTGAATTTTTTACTCTACCCTCTTTCTCTTATTATACACAAAATAAGAGACTACCTGACTGAGCTGATCTGAATTCTCCGCTTCTCTGGATTTACAATTTATAGTTATGCGTTTAAGTAAATTAAAGTTGCAAGTGCAATTTTGTTCTTTAGTTAGTGAATTACTAGCAACATTGATAACACTTTAAAATATGGTTTATTTGTTAATGTATTTACTAACACAAACAATTAATACATTTATATGGTATTTATTCAACTTTAAGTTAATGTTATTCCAGTTAAATAACATTAGTTCATGTTAACTCACAGTGCATTAACAAGCACAACTTTGGACTTTAATAACGCATTAGTTAATGTTAAACTATGATTAATTAATGCTTTACAAGATTAATCATACTCAGTTAATTTTAGTAAATACATGAACTAATAATTGACCATTCTTCTAAAGTATTACCGTGACATTTGTTACAAATTTAAAATCAAAATGTCTTCATTTTAATCCTTTTATTGCATAACATAACAAAAAAATGTGCAAAGTATTTATTTGAAAAATATTTGTAGGAATAAATTAGATTTTTTATTATTAAAAAAGTAAACTTTTGTTATTATAACCATCTCTCATTTTCAGAAAGAAAATTCTGTGACAAAAAAGTGACAATACTTTTATTTGAAATTTGGAAGAAATTATATAACTCTGTAACATAACCAGCAATGCCGCCCTTTTTATGAATGTCAGCATGATCACAAATGTGATTAATTTGAACAGTTCAACAAACCAAATGTTAATAATAAGTAAAGTACATTTTAGCCACAATATACAGGCCAAAATCTCTCTTTATTCTGATTCTGCAAGGTTTTGTTTGTCAATCAGTTTTTCAACAAACCATTTGACCATTTTTTTATCCATTTATAATGAAAGTAACTTGGTTCGTTTCTAAATAAATCCAACTATTTGAACCAATCTTTTGAATTAACGATTCGACAGACCACACATGAAAACAAGAGACTTTCTACCAATTTAAAATGTCATATTTATCCATAACATGCATAAACCAGCCAAGGTACAGCACAAAAAAAACATTCAGCAGAACATTGTTTAATGACTATTTCTTTTTTAAATCAACAATATTGCACACCCCACATATTTACTGCATATATTACATACACATAGTTGAAACGTCACCGCATATGTGTGTAAAGGTGAATGCAAACCACAGTAATGAAATGTGGGTGGATAAAGAGTGACAATGAAGGCCATGACCTTCATTTTTTACACCTACACTGAGAAGTGTTCCTCTATCACTGATAAGCTTGTAAACAATCCCTTCTCAACAGCCAAAGTTCCCAAAATACGCTTTGACATTCACGCTGACGAAGGAAGAGCGGCCTCATGGGAAAATGAACACCACAGTGGGAAATTTCCTAAATTTACAGTTTACTGAAGGCCAGTTTGTGAAAAGCCAGACACAAAGACTGTTATTACAGCAGCCTACATAAACCCACTTTCAGTTTCAGTCTTGCTCGGTCGTTTTGAACTTCAGCATTATTTAAGATCTTTAAAACCCTAATGTGCGCAAAAAGCAATAAAATTAAGAAGAAAAGAAACAGAATGTTCAAAGTTCATACATTTTTAATGTAATTGCTATTATTGGATTGTTCGCAAAACAAAACACAATTCAAATTAAGGGGGGAAAGCAGCTGGTTTATGAGTAATCTGATGCAAATTTAAAGCTGCTGAATCAGGCATTGCAGTCAAACGAGATCATAAAAGTGAAGTATTTTTGAAACTCAGGACAAAAACTTGTGGTTGAACAAAAAAATAAAAAATACAATTATAAATAAATATTTTATTATTAAAATAAATAAATAAATATGTTTTTGTATATTAAAAATAAGTAAAATGTTTCCACTATTATGAATAAATGAATACTTCAAAAAATCTGTCATGGCTTAAAAATTTTGAATAACAATTTGATAAATTAAAAAATATCTACATTTTTGAGGCTAGGATAAATTATCTAAAAACATTTAAGACTAAAACATATCCAAAAACTACTCCCTTAAAAAAGGAAAACAGAAAAAAAGGGATGCTTCTAAGCCTCAAATGTTTGGCCCAGCGAGCAGAGAGACAAAAGAGACAGCCATTTAGCTAAAAATAGTGCAGAGAACACACAGATGGGTTGTTAAAACGACCAGCGTCATTAAGAAAACAAACTGAGTGAAAGAATGAAAGTGTGACGGACTCAGGCTACAGAACTCACCACTTCATCTGAGGTGAAGTCAATGAAGCCGGGCAAGATCAGGAAGTCACTGCAAATGAGACAGAGAGACAGAAAACAATCAGATACCAACATTCAAATATACATTACACATTCATTCAAATATACACTCATAAACATCCTCCAGAGAAACGCTGTTTATTTTAAAACATTTGGGCTCCAGGTGTTTTTAATGTTAATACAAGAAGCCTCTAATGTTCTCCGAAGCTGTCTTTGTTTGATATATATACTGTATATAGTTATCATAGACATGAACGCACCTTTAAACAATGTGAAATAACAATATAACAAAGATGTTAAATTAAACATATAGAGTAGTTGCGTAATATTGTTGGCTTTTATATGAAGAATATTGCTCATTTGAAACTGAAATCTTGTATAAAATACATAAAAAGGTATATTGTTGCATTTAATCAATGTAAAGCATTCCTGCTAAATAAATGTTTTTTTAAACATCCCAACGCCAAATGTTTGAACAGTGTAATTTCTCAACTTTTTGCATTTTAAATGGCCTCAAATTCAAGAGATGTGTGCAAAAAGCCACAAAACACCCATTTTGGTCTCATATGGAGAGACGTTCTGTTCTTCCAGGTTATGTGGAATGTTAGGTTTGAGATAAACATTAGGGATAATGAAAACCCGATGCTGACTGCTCTATTCATGACATCTTAAATTATAAGGAGGTCTAAATCAAGAGCGGATTTTGAGGTGAGCTCGAAAAATGTCTGCGGGTCAGGCACATTCTGACATGCCTTCTTTTACAAGAAACAACCCTCACTTCTTACTGAAATCTACTGCACTATGTGCTGTATAAATCCTGCTGACTTCAGTGGCCAGATTACATCAATTATGCTAAAAGAGAGGCTTTGTTTACACCTGGTATACCAGGCATTTTCAGAAATTAATATTACAAGTGGTTAACACTAAATAGAAGTGTAAACAAAGTCTAAAATATTTTTAATTAGTCCATTCCAGAGGTAGTCAAAAACATTTTTGATCGGAGCATGAACACTTGTATGGTCAAATGTGTTCAAACTACTTTAAGTAATAGATTGTTTTCAAATGAACAATTAAGTTTAGGTACTTTCTGCTTGCACATGTAGAAAATGTAAGGATTTGTGCATTTGTATAAAACCTAATTTAACCAACATAATATAAAAGGAGGCATTAAGTTCAAGGGTTTGGGAGGTCTAAGGAGTAAAATAAAATTAGTGCACTCAAAATCACAACAAATAATTTGGGATTAAACTGGTTAATATAAGACAAAAACAAGGCCAGAGAGGAAAAATCTAACTATTTTGGCAAAAATTTCCTAATCTCATTTATTTATTTATTTAATATTTATTTATTGCTACGTCAGCAACTTATGGCTATTTCATGGCAAGATGAATATACATAAAAATATTACATGATACAAAAAACTAATTTGAATTACAATAAAAAGTTACTTAGATAAATATATAAAATATAAATAAATAAAATTCACACAAAAATATATTCAAAGTTAAATATGATTTTTTAGTTCAATTTTTGATAAATTATTTAAGACTTTTCCTGGTGATACCTTTTTAAATATGTCCATCACAGTACTCTCCTTATAAATTTTTTTGTCTAATTGTATTCAAACTTCTACATTCCAACAAAACATCCTAATCTCATTTAAGAAAGAGAGAAGGTAGAATGATTTTGAATATGTCATGTGTATGTGGAAATGAATGAAAAAGACAGAGCTTGAAAGGCATAAACATATTTTCCATGTCGCTTGTGGTCAGCTAAAAAAAGGCATCTGTGTCTGCAGGAACAGGGCGGATTCCTCTGCGCCCACATGTGCAGCCAAACACCCCTAAACATTAACAACACAGGGTGTGAACATCTGGGAAAGCCAGAATGAATGAAGCTGTAGGACAAAACAGACACATGCCCTAAATAATATGTGCTAAAGTCTGGTTCTTTAATACAACAAATCTGAGAACTGTTTTGACTGCCAGGAACAATAATATTTGTCCTTTATAGACTCGGATAAGTAGTATCAAGAGATAATACCTCTTATCAAGCATAATCTGATTGTTTGTGCTAACAAGTTTGGATATGTAGGCATTTTTGCTGTTTGGTTTCTGTTTGTTAGCCCTGCATGTGGCCCCACCCACTCTCCAATCTGATTGGTCCACTCCAGATTACTCTCCATATAACTTATCAAGCTGCTTAATCATTTTTATCATTGATGGGTGATTTCTTTAATGTGCATGTTAGCATTAGCATGCTAACTTTGCTGAATGATACAACAGTTCTACAGTCTCCGTTTTAGATGACTCAGGTTTTAAACTACACTAGACACAAAGACGGTACAGAGTACAGACTAAAACCCAGACTACCTCCAAATATGCAGACATACACAGTGCCAAATATCACCACAAACACCCTGACTGCAGCTTTATTCAACCAAATCTGAATCTAGCTAAAACTTCACTCTAATATATGTAATATGTTGCTTTAATTTATTTTAATTTTTTTTTTAAGTATTTATTAAGTTGTACAAAGTTTAACAATATTTTAGTCCGTTTGATGACTAGAAAAGTTAATTTGATTCAACAAAAAAATGTAGGCAGCAAGATTTTTTACAGTGTGTTATACACTAAAAGCATACATGTACATATGATAACACAGTGCCCTAAATGTGTGTTTAAAAAGTGGTGATGAGTATTTGATTGCATAGTTAAACAGTTTAATTGTGGCTTTAGTTTGTTTTGTAGACTTCTCATCTTACTGAGAAGTCTAATGCATAACTCCTGCTTCTTTTCATTCAACTAAAGTGAAGCAATTGTTTCACACACTGTTACATTCATTGCTTCAAAAATTAACCATGCTACAGGGTCACACTCAACATATAAACAGTTTAGATACTCTAAATACCGTTTGATATTGTCATCTAAAATTGGTATTTTTCTCTGACTCCTGTGTGTAGGCTCAGTAATTTTACTTTTGTTATAGTAACAAATAAGTTATTTTCATTGCTTTTAAAGTGAAATACAGTTGAAGTCAGAATTATTAGCCCCTCTTTGAATGTTTTATTCTTTTTTAAATATTTCTCAAATTATGTTTAACAGAGCAAGGACATTTTCACAGTATGTCCGATAATATTTTTTCTTATTTGTTTTATTTCTGTAAAAATAAAAGCAGTTTTTAATTTTTTAAGAACCATTTTAAGATCAAAATTATTAGCCCCTTTAAGCTTTATTTTTTTCAATAGTCTACAGAACAAACCATCGTTATACAAAATCTTGCCTAATTACCCTAACCTGCCTAGTTAACCTAATTAACCTAGTTAAGCCTTTAAATGTCACTTTAAGCTGTATAGAAGTGTCTTGAAAAATGTCTAGTCAAATATTATTTACTGTCATCATGGCAAAAATAAAAGAAATCAGTTATTAGAAATGAGTTATTAAAACTATTATGCTTAGAAATGTGTTGAAAAAATCTTCTCTCCTTTAAAAAATAAACAGTGGGGCTAATAATTCACGGGGGCTAATAATTCTGACTTCAACTGTAACTGAACAAACATTGGAGGCTGAAAAAAATGCTCATTTTAGGAGAATATTTCAGACTACAATTTTTTTCAGAGAATATTTTTTTATTGTTTTAAATTTTAGTTGACACTGAATCTTGCCCAAAGTTTAGAAAAAGAAATATACAACCAATGGGGGTAAATGTGAGACTTGCAGGAGAATTTAAAAGAGTCAAAGTGTGTAACATTAGAATTAGGGCTATACGATATTGGAAAAAACTGAAATTGCAATATTTTCCTTCACTGCGATATATATTAGGATACAAATGCAGTTTTAGCAGATGACTTAAATATATTGTAAAGAATTGATCATTTTAGATCGATTGGGATGATTCTGTAGGGGAACGCATCTACTGTCTACCTAAATACCATTTAAAAAAGGACAAGCAAAGTGAAAACAACAGATAAAAGATGCAAATAAACAATGTTTTATGATTTTTTTGGGAAGTCAAAAAGTAATCCGAGGCAGAAATTTAATAATCACTGTATAATAATAATAATAATAATAATAATAATAATAATAACACTTTCATTTTATTAGAGTAAACAATTCTAAAATGTACAATTAATCTTTAAGCTACAAAAGTTTAATTTATTGTGCCCAAATGACTTAAATGTGCTTTATATTCTTACAGTCAGGTCTTAAAAACACATGCAAATAATAAACTTTGTTAACTGTAATGTCTGGTCAACTATAATCTTAACTACATTGCAGATCCCTTCGGTGTGACTATTGTGGACTCACACATTGTGATTTCGATGCTGAAACGATATATTATGCAGCCCTAATTGGAATACATCAAAATAGAAAATAATGGCTGTCAGTTTAAACTGCTACATTAGGATCTGTTACTCCTAAGTTAATTATTTCCGAGAGATGAGTAACCTCTTCAACCAATTAGGTTGATGTATTTTATTTCTCAAATAGACTAAAAGGAAACCAAACAAGTATTTTGCAATCATATATTCAAAATTATTATTGTTAGTTTAACTGTAATTTATTTAAACTAAATAGTATATTATATTGGGCGATGCAGTGGCGCAGTAGGTAGTGCTGTCGCCTCACAGCAAGAGGGTTGCTGGTTCGAGCCTCGCTGGGTCAGCTGGCATTTCTGTGTGGGGTTTGCATGTTTTCCCTGCGTTCGCGTGGGTTTCCTCCAGGTGCTCCGGTTTCCCCCACAGTCCAAAAATGTGGTACAGGTGAATTGGGTAAGCTAAATAGTTCGTAGTGTATGAGTGTAAATGAGTGTGCATGGATGAAGGGCATCCACTGTATAAAAATGTGCTGGATAGGTTGGCAGTTCATTCCGCTGTGGCAACCCCAGATTAATAAAGGGACTAAGCCGAAAAGAAAATGAATGAATGAATGAGTATATTACATTATGAATAATTTAAAGTTCAAATGTTCATTTAGTATTTGGTGAAGAGTACAGATGCAAAAACCTTTAAGTGTCGTCTGAAATTTCAATCAAAAATGAACATTTTTCTCAGCCTCCCTTGTTTATGTTGAGATATTTTACTTTAAAGACCAGGAATAGGACTTATTCTTGCCATAAATGTCATATTACTGAACATACACACAGAAGCCTGATAAAAATACTCCTTTAAGAGGACAGTTTCAGACATGATGCAAGTTTAAATGGCACTTTGGTGGGAAACTGTTATACATTTAAGAGCTGTTGAAACATTTTAATTTAGTAAGTAAAGAATTTGATAAATTGTATTGTATTTCACTTCATTTGGGCATTTATAGTTGTTGTGCTAAGCGTATATTAAGTATTGGTCTTGTTATAATGGGTTGTTTAGAGTAAAGTAAAAGATTAAAATTAAAATAACCAACCAAATAGTTCATTTTCTTTTAGCCGAGTTCATAAAAGACAAAAAAAAGACAAATTTCTGATTAAATAAAAAAAAACAATAGCTTCAGTTAAATAGAAGAATTTGTTGAATGTGTATTTCTGAAGACACAAATCTGTCTTAATGTAGCAAAAGTAACAGAGGAATGAGACATGTCACACTAATACATGATAGCTCTATAACACATGTCATGCCACACAAAGGAAAAACTGTTCAAACAACTCATTCTTGCACTACACCAATCGATTCAACACATACATGCCCATGTCAGATTCTTTATCCATGTCTGTGTGCATGTGCCTGCACACAAAGGCTTCTCCTCACATGACGCCAACGTGAGGACAGTCATGCGGCCCACGCTGGATCCCTACAGGCTCTTCATTACAGATAACACGGTTATACAGCTAAACCTTTCACCTTGTAATCTCAATCTTACCAATGACACTGTTAGTGAACTCACAGCGTCCTAATGTCACCCACAAGTCTCTATTTTAACAGACTATGGCAGTGTAGTAGTACCACTTTAGTTTGTTTCAATTCTCACTATTGACTGGTGGATTATTACCTGCTTGTTATTAACATAGAACGTTTATCAGTAACTAATAAGCAAATATTCTGCATAATCTTGTTCTACATTCCTAATACCCAAATCGACATGTAACTACTACCTTATTAACTATTAATAAGAACCATACTAAGTGTTTATTGAGGCAAAAGTGATTGTGCCTTAAAATAAAGTGTGACCAGCTTAGTTTATATAATGAAAGTCAATTCGAACCAATATTAGATCGTTCATTATATGATTGGAATCAATCATGCAAATTATATACACATAAATATAGCCTGCCTTATAGATTGTTCAAGCTAAAATTGACCATTACTCACCCCCAGGTGGTTCCAAGCCTTTATAAGTTTCTTTTTTCTCTTCAATATTAAGATATTTTGAAGAATGTTGGAAACTGGTATACATTGACATCCACAGGAGGGACAAAAAAATTAAATACAATGGAAACCAATGGCTGCTGCTTTCCAACATTATTAAAAAGATATATTTTTTGTGCTTAACAAAAAAAATACAACTCAAACAGGTTTGAAGCAAGTGAAAAAATGGTATATAATGACAAAATTTGTATTTTTGGGTGAACTATCTGTTTAATCAGGCTAATTTATGCTAATATATCATACATGGCACAGATTCCTCCACCAGCGATCAAAAGAAAATCTTTCTGATTGTCTCCCAACAGCAAAGATCCTGAATCCATCATCATGACTGGATCCAGCAAGAATGTTCGCGTCCCTTATTGAGCTCACTAGATGATGTCCGTGTAAATAAATGACCGTGTTACTCACTTGTAAGTCATACCGTCCCCTTTAGAAAAAAGCTCTTCCGCCGTGTGTCCATCTCGGACAGACTGCTGATCTGATCTGTAATGTGGATGCCCATTACATACGCACACAGTATCAGTGCAGGGAGAGGAACCCAATTAAAAGTACTTACTTATAGGTGAGACCATCTCCGACAGAAAAGAGCTGCTGGGCAGACAGTCCGTCATCTGGGATGTAGCCCGTTCCTCCGCTTATCAGATAGTCTGCCATACTGGAAAAGAGACACAAACATGACCTGTAAATAGCACACAGTTCTTCTCAGTTTAACCGGTCATTTTGTATTTGAGCAAAGTTCAACCGTGTCTGTATTTATATTGGAGCTCTGTTTAGATTTACAGTGTAATTTTAACTGGAATGCAATTTTGCTGTTTAAAGAGATTGTTCACAATAAAAGTTGGGAAGAAGAACAACAATGCAATTTTACTGCTTAAAGAGATACGAAAAACAGTCATTGGCATCCATAGTAAGATCCAAACAATACTATGGAAATCAATGGCTGCTTTTACCACCAACAATTTCCAGTATATTTTTCTTTGTGTTCAAAAGAGACTTGTGAACTATCCCTTGTGCAACACTCCACTCAACACTTTTCCACAAAGCAGAAATCCTATTCATGTTCTTCACAGGGATACTGACTGAGGATAACTTAAAAACCTTCAAAAAGACCTACTGTGAGCTTCAGTTAATTGATAGTGGATGCTGTAGTTGAAGCTATAAGTTAGTATTATTTCAGCTTTTAAATAATCATGTTTAACAGTAGGGCTGGGCGATTTGGCCCAAAATCTAAATCTGGATCAATTGAACATTTTAACTTGATTACAATAATGAACGATTTCTTTATTTATTTTTGCCCTCATAGTTCACTGATAGGTTTTGTACAGTAAATATGCTCCCATATTACAAGTGAGAGATTTTTGAATGAAGGGTGCATTACTTGATTTCTAAATAATTGAAGGAAACACACATCTTTAACAGCCTGTAACAGAGAGCAGGGTCATGTGACTCCACACTCAGTATGGAAAGTAATTGAAAAAATTGTCCTGGAAAATTTTGATAGATTATAGGTTCTGAATGTCAATTTCGATTACTTTTTGATTAATTGCTCTGCCCTATTTAACAGTACCAAACAAGCTTCATCAATGAGAATAGAAACAAAAAAAAGTTCTCAAGGTGGATTTACTCAGTGTCCATATTCATGAAAATCATTCAATTTATAGCCAAATCAATTCATGGCCATTCAATTTAGAGGGTCTAATAATACACAGATTTGAAAATAGTTTCAAAGTACCAGTCCTTGAAAAAATATACAATTTATTGCCTATTTAAATTTAAAATACAAAAATGTTACTTCTAATAATGATAAAAATGCACATTACGTGTTCCATCTACAGGCATGCAATTACTAAAAAAAATAAATGTACATGCTTTTCATTTTTCATGTACAATATTGTCATGCACATATACTCTTGAGTTAATTTAAAACAGATAAACCGGTTTCGTTCGTAATTAACATCAATAGTTTTCCCATCAATATTCAAGAAACTTTCATTTATAATCAAACGTGTTAGTATTATGTTTTGAACATCATATTGTAAGCATTTGGTTTTAGTAAAGATTATAAATCATTTTAGTATATCAACATTACCATTATATTTGTTTACTACATTGTAATCTTTCTTTTCTATTCCAATCAATTAGTTTTTACTAAATATTAGCAAACGTCAACCAACAGCTCATATATAATTAAACTTGGAGGAACATTTCTAGGCCAGTGGTGACTAACAACCAGAGATGTATAGTAACGAAGTAGAACTACTTCTCTACTGTACTTAAGTACTAAAAGGTTGTATCTGTACTCTACTGGAGTATTGTTTTTTTCTCCTACTTTTACTTCAGTACATTTTTTCGATGAGCTTAATACTTTTACTCCAGTAGATTTTTTATTAGTTGCATAGTTACTCGTTACAATTATAAAAATGTTACGAATCAATCATTCATTGATCAGACGATCAAAGAAGACAGTGTTGCCTACCTGCATTGAGAGCACTTTAGTTTGTTTTAGACATGGAAAACCCAGAAATTCCACCTTCAACTCCTTCACTTTCAACTGTTTGTGGCGATGAGGAAAAAGACCACCCGTGACCCTATTTAGAACCAATGTTTGCATTTGTCGGAGTGAAAGACAGCTCATATAGAATGAAGTGCATACTCTATCGTCGCATTTGAAGAAACATGTCAAGTTAAAGATAATATAATACACAAAACAGCAGTTTGAGCTATCCATAAGAGCTAGATAAGTGAACTACCGTTAGCTACCCGCGGTTCATATCATGCTGCAATGTTCACATAATGTTAACTGTCTATCATAAAGGCTGTCACACTGAATGGTGTTTTTGACCCATCATATATATATATAT
>CAIGQZ010000320.1:11325359-11338194 GCA_903798205.1 Danio tinwini | reverse complement strand
AGAGAGAGAGAGAGAGAGAGAGAGAGAGAGAGAGAGAGAGAGAGAGACTTCACGATTAAAGGGCGGGGTAACTAATAGTTGATTATGAAATATTAATTTGCTGAAATAAATAACAAAAGAAACATGCAGCACAGTAGTAAAGTAATACTGATGTAATAAGGTCACGGGGGTGGAGTATTTTACTCTTTAACGCGGCCCAAGAGAATAAAGGACTGTTTTATAGTATTACACCTTTCAAAAGCTTACTTGTTCAAATATTATATTTATATAATACGCTTATTAACATCTTATAACAAAAATGGAAACGCGCAAGACGCATATATCTGCATGTGGATGCTAGTAAATAGCTTTCACCAGATTTTAGAGTCAGACTTCCGTGATGGTAAAATAGACCTATGTGTGCACTTTAGCTTTTATGCTTTATGGAGCAACAGCGCACTCTTTTGGATAACACATGAACAGAAATACACACACAGACACACACACCATGGCAAGCCGTTTTAACATTTAATCTGTAGGCCAATCGATTTTCATTCTGCCTATAGCACGTGTCAAACTCAGTTCCTGAAGGGCCACAGCTTTGCACAGTTTAGCTTTAACCCTAATTTTAACTAATTGAGTCCTATAGGATTGTTTGAGACCTACAGGTAAGTGTGTTGAAGTAGGGTTGGAACTAAACTGTGCAGAGTTTGACACCCCTGGCCTATAGGGATTTTTTTAAACAGCTATTGTTTTTTCAATTAAATGTCACTATTTCAGGTTTTAATTCGTTCAATTCTAGTAACATTTTTATTGATACGTGCAGTTATTTATTAGGTATAGTGTATGTTCAATAGGTTCCACTAGTACTTATTTACTAGATACTCATGTGTTATGGTAATTACCTTACTCACGTCTACACTTTTAACATTTTTTTCAGCTTTTTTTTGCTGCTTGGTAACATTTTAAGAAATAGTATTAACCAATGTGCTGTGTGAGACCTGTTATTTCATTCTAGTACTAGTAAACAGCAAAAGTAAGTCCAAGGCACTCCAAAAAATGTGAAAAAAATATTAAAAAGTCTTTATTGACATGGCTATTTCTTAAAACTGCACCTATGCATTTCGGCAAACACTTGCCTTCATCAGGGTTACTTATTTTTCGAGTGCCAAAATGATATAATACATATGTGAACACATTAAAATGCATGTACATTTATATGTATTGACATATGTATTATATCATCTTTGCATCAAATTACAAAATCCGAATTACCACGCTAGGCATTTCTAATGCAGTGTCTATGTAAATTTGTACATTGTTTTCTCTTCTAGCTGTCCTTATTAGTCTCACACATTTTTTTTTCTTTTTCTCAAAGTCTTTATAACACTATCGTGGACTTTTTCTTTTATTATTTCAGCAAATATGATGGTAATAAAAAATATTTGTTTCTTTTCTTTTTTTTTTTTTTTGTCTAAGTTTACCCAATGATGACTTCCACAACTGAGAAACCCGGAAATTTGAAAAGGGTTCATTGTAGTGTAATATACAACACCAACCCAGACAATATATCACTTTAAACTATTCAAAATGGTAATAAAAGTCACTTATTCAAACTTTTTAAGGTTAAACGTTGTTGGAAGAAAGATTAAGGTCCCATAAATTCGAAAGCATAAATAAACAGGGAAAAAATAAAATAAAAACATGAATCACAAAATATGGAAAACTGCAAACTTCTGAATATTTTGTGTGTAAATTACATGTTAATATGGCTTGCCATACCCAAACTTAATATAAACTCTCTGAAGGTTCATATCAATAATATTCTTAATAGTGTGCTTTACTTTCCTCAATTAGCACTTGGATAACAACAACAAAGAATCAATGGCTTGTAATTGTTGTGGAGAAACTTTGAACATCAACCCTGACAGGAGGATTGAGCTAAGAATAGCAAATGCTTGAGTTTCCACACCCTCAAAGACAGAAGGTCCTCTAGACACCATTAGATCTTTAAGACATTATCACTCTTTGTGTGGGTTGGTCATCTCAATATCATTCACTTATTAATCTACATATAGCAATAATGTGGTGTTTGGTACATAAGCAGCTGCTTGGAAAAGGAAGATCTTTATTGTACATGCATGGAAATGTAAATTTAGTTTCTTCCTATACAAGATAGAAACTGACACAATACACCAACGCTATCTACACTGTACAAAAAATGCTGGGTCTCAACACAAATTGATTAATATAACTTAATTGTTTTTACAATTTTAAATGGATTGAACATAAAACAATTAAGTTGTCCCAAAAAACAAAGGAATGGTGTTGATTTTGCTCATTTTAAATTAGTTTGAACAAAAAGCAAAAATTACTTTTTTGAGTGTACACGTATCATACTGAAAGAAGACTTCCTATACATAGTTTCCTCTTCTGGCTTTGTGTCAAAATCGAAGAATGGGTTGCAGTAGAACAAAGACAATACAATAAAATACAATTCTGTTCACAGTTTGGATTAGACAAGTGCACTTCTCAATCATTTATTTGCTAAATTAGCACTTAAATAATATACACTGTAAAAACAAAATCAGGGTTCCACACAATGCATTCATATTGTCCCAACACAAATTGATTAGGTTAATGTAACACGTTCAAGTGGACTAAACATAAAACAATTAAGTTGCCTTCAAAAAATCTTGGAAATGTGTTTCAGCATTTCAAATAAGTAGTTTGAATAAGCAACAAAAGAATCTTATTTTGAGTGTAGGATTAATACATAATACAAAAAGGTACCCTAGTAATAGTTATTGGTAGGGCCAGACAGAATCTAGGAACATTTTTTGCTATTTCTGCTGAGAATTTTGTAAAAAATCTGCGGATTTATGCAGAATGATTTTAGGAGTATTATAACTAAAAACTTAAAATCAACAAATAATACATTTTTGAATTTTATTTAATATTTACAATGCAAATACAACGAGATCCACTTATTTGATAAACAAGTAAATACATAGACTCAATGATGGGCTAAAAATCGGCAGATTTCTGCGTGTGCAGATTCCATGTGGGCCTAGTAATTGGTAAATATTAATAGTATTGTATAATTTAATGAATAACACTGTGTTATATTATAGAGATATAAATGTTAACACACATGTATGCAAATGTAATGAAACCATTCAGTTATTAGTACATGTAATAAAATTTATACAAAATTAAATAAAATTTACACATAATTTACAGCTTACACTGATTAGACATATTATAGTGAGATAAATGGGAAAATTCACTGTGAAAGTATAGTAATTTAGCAAATACAGTATGTTTAAATATGATTTATAAATAGTATGCATAATATTAATTGATTATCATCTATTATTTGACCTTCATATTTTATGAACCTTTAGAGTTTTAAATGCAAATTTATATCTTAAGTTCCCTTTTTTCTCTATATTTTTCTGAGTTTATTAGAACTGCACAAATTCTAGGCTAATTCATATCACACACAAATAAATAGATTACCTTCTCAAATAAATGATATAATTACTTATTAAATGAAAAACTATTTCATGAGACTATTAATAGAAATATTTTATTTTTTCATGATTTGATTTTCCTAAACTAAAGAAATGAAAATTACATTATTTATTTTGATATTGTGCTTTTATACAGTCACACATATGTGTGATATCTGTAAAATATGTTAACATATATTATAAACATAAATATGTTAAAATATATTATTTATTAATTTTCTTTTCGGCTTAGTCAGGGGTCGCCACAGCAGAATAAAGCGCCAACATATCCAGCATATGCTTTACGCAGCGGATGCCCTTCCAGCGGCAACCCATGACTGAAAAACACCCATACACACTCATTCACACACATAAACTACGAACAATTTAACTTACCCAATTCACATATATTGCATGTCTTTGGACTTGTGAGGGAAACCGGAGCACCCGGAGGAAACCCATGCCAACACGAGGAGAACATGCAAACTCCACACGGAAATGATAACTGATCCAGCCGAGGCTCGAACCAGCAACCTTCTTGCTGTGAGGCGACAGCGCTACCCACTGTGCCACCGTTATGTAAATACATTTCTTCATTGAGATTAGAATTATCATATACATTTTTGTATTCTTTCCTCAATGGTTATTAACTAGATTGTACATCTGTTGTAGGCAGCAGTAGATGTGATGCATTAAAGTCTACTCAGAGTAAAGTGCCTTTACACCGATACTTTCACAATTCAGAGAGCAAATATATACATCTCACTTCTCTTTTCTCAATTTAGTTCAGTCTCATGATGTTGTTCTCCCTTTCGTCATTCCTCAACCGAGCCAAATGCTGATATAGTGGCAACACACTAATGTTGTCTTGTCTCTCAGTCGCACCATTAGTAAAGAGCAGCAAAACCACACACTGGTCACTGATCCGCATTGAAGGACCACACTACGAGAACACACAACTCAGTACTCGTAACTTATGGCTGCACAAGGGGTTTGAAAATGTTTGAGCTCTAGAAGTTGTAAAAGATTGAGCAATAATACAGGCTAAATGCAAGTCGTTTTATTTATATATTGAAATTATATGGTTGCCTTAACTTTTAAAATGGAATCAGATTATTTTTGAGTAATTTGAACTTAAAATACACTGTAAAAATCTTGCTGCCTTATTTTATTTATTTTTTGTTGTTGAATCGAATAAACGTTTCTCAATGTAAAAATTCTCAATGTACATCAAAAGAACTGACCAAAAATATTGTGTTAAACTTGTTGATGGCAATGAATAAAAACCTGGGCTTCCACAGTTTGCTTTCGTTTTGTCAAGTGCAGCAGTATGTGAAAAAAAGAAAAAATATGTATAGAGCTTTCTAACCTTTTGCAAACTACATCCATTAGTTAACGATTGCATTCCTTTCCCCTGTCACTGTTGCAACAAATAAAACTAGGGCTTCTAAGGGGTTGTTTAAAAAATATATACTAAAATGATATTAAACATAACATAAAACATTAGTTTTTTTACTTTTTGTCATATTTTTTTTTCACATATGCAATTTTACTGATATAATTTATGTATACAAGTTATACCAGCTGTCAGTTTAAAGTATTAAATGTATTATTACAGATTAAACTGACTTGTTTAAACTAAAAGTGGACCTATTATCCTCCTTTTAGCCAGATGCTAAATAAATCTCTGATGTCCCTAGAGTGTGTATTGTGAAGTTTCAGCTTACAATACCCCACAACAAATGTTGTATAACTCTTTGAAATCGCCCTCTTTAGACTTTGATCCAAATTTTGTCATTTTGGTGACTGTCGCTTTAAATTCAAATGAGATGGGGGGTTTTTTCAAAAGAGGGCGGGGCTATAATCACCTATTCACTTGTTAAGTGTGACATCACACAAATCGGCTTCCGGGTCCAAGCGCTCTATCAAACTTTATGGGCAGATTCGTCAAATGGTAATAATAAACGTTTACAAAGCGATGTAATACTTTCGAAAGTCACAATTTTTTATGTCCATGTTTAATATCTGATGGCCAGAAAGTGATAAATGTTTATATAAATTGTTAAAATATAAAATGTCTGCACTCTCAGAAATAAAGGTACAGGAGCTGTCAATGGGGCAGTACCTTTTCAAAAGGTACAAATTTGTACCTGAAGGGTTTATAATGGTTAAATAATTACTTTTTAGGTACATTTATACTCATTTATTACTAATATGCCTATTTGAGGTACCAATGTGGATTCTTTGGCTACAAATATGTATCTTTTTAAAAATTTATCGCCCCAGTGACAGCTCCTGTACCTTATTTCTGAGAGTGTGTGTGATCCAGCCAAGAGTCCAGAGACTGTTGTGTACACCATGACTTCATATAAAATTCACTTTAATGTATGATAGGACTAAAAGGGGGTCATTAAATAACATTTGCTCAGTTCAAATCAGTAGCGACTTGGACCCGAAAACAGTATTCCATACGTCACCGAACAAGCTGATAAGTCAGCATAGACAGATTCAAAACAACAAGCAGGCAAACATTCTTTCTGCGAAAAAGTGAAAATGTAAAAAGAATTGTCTCAGAAGAAGGCAGACTACAGTGTTTATCGTAAATGTCCACATTTATGACTCTCTTAGTCACTGACATCATCTTCAGCAGGTCAAAACTCTAATAGCGGACGGCTGCTTTTCACTCAGGGCTGTTTATGCTGATGAGAGAGAGATCGTCACTAATGGGTGGGGTTTTTCCTCACTGATGACATGTACATGACATGTTTCTGCAGTTTTGCAGTATTTTTCTTGCTCATTTCGGGTCTGTTCGTGCAGAACAGTAATGCCTTTACATCGTACACCCGACAGGAGATCTTGGATATTGGTTTATGCATTCCGGACAGTTTTATCAGCAATCTTCGACTCATTCCTGAGATCGCCAAAACACCCGAGGCTGAGTGCTCTTCCCGGCCGGACGGAAGTGCTCGAAGGCGGAGTCGCGATTGTAAACAAAGAAGGGGGAAGCACGGTGGGCTAAGAGCTAAGCAAAGCTAACACAACACCGGCTCTCTTTACCCAGCATCTTCCTCGCCAATGTACGGTCCCTGGTGAACAAAATGGATGAGATTAGACTGCGCATGAACCACAGCAAAAGATAATGAAACTGTAATGTCATGATTTTTACAGAAACATGGCTAAACAGCGGGATATCAGACAACGCTGTATCTTTAACTGAGCATCACACATTTCGGGCAGACAGAATGGCGGATGACTCCGGTAAGACCAGAGGCGGAGGATTATGCATTTATATTAACAAAGCTTGGTGCACAAACTCTGTCATCGTTGGGAGACATTGCTCTGTTAACCTGGAATTTCTAATGGTTAAATGCAGACCCTTTTATCTGCCACGCCTCCACCATTATAACCGCTGCATATATTCCACCCGATGCTGATGCCAAGTTGGCTATGAATGAACTTCATGCAGCCATCAGCAAACAACAGACTGCTCACCCGGAGGCTGCTTTTATTGTTGCGGGGGATTTTAATCACTCAAACTTAAAGACAGTGCTTCCCAAATTCCATCAAAACATTTTCTGTCACACACAGAGAAACAAGACTTTGGACCAGGTATACACAAATGAGATCACTTTTCTTTGTTCTTCACCCCCAAATACTCACCCCTCATCAACCGTGTGAAGCCATCAGTGAGGACCATCAAAGTGTGGCCAGCGGGGGTAGACTCCACACTCCAGGACAGGTTTCAACACACATACTAGAGTATGTTTGCTTCCCTGGCTTCCCTCTCACACAGACATTAACAGCTACACTTCCTCTGTTCTGGAATACATCAACACCACCATTGACAGTGTTACAACCCAGAAGCAGATCACCACATACCCAAATCAAAAGCCATGGATGAACAAGGAGGTGCGCCTCCTGCTGAAGGCACGCAACACTGCCTTCAGATCAGGGGATGCACAGGCCTACAGCACTTCCAGGGCTAATCTGCAGAGGGGCATCAAAAAGGCCAAGCACTGTTACAAGCTAAAGCTAGAGGAGCACTTCCAATTCTGATCCTCGGCGCATGTGGCAGGGCATCCAGGCCATCAGCAACTACAAACCCAGCCAGTCCACACCCACAGCCACAAATGTCTCTTTGCTGAACGAGCTAAATGACTTTTATGCCCGCTTTGAAAGAGACAAAAAAAGAACCCTACACCATGATCACTTCCTCAACCGACCACTCATCTATCACACTCACCTCCTCAGCAGTCTACACCGCACTGAGTCGGATCAATGTGCGTAAGGCTGCTGGACCAGACGGTATTCCTGGGCGTGTCCTCAAAGCATGTGCAGAACAGCTCGCTGGGGTATTCACAGACATTTTCAACCTGTCCCTTAACCTAGCAGCTGTGCCAACATGCTTTAAAACCACCTCTATTGTGCCAGTGCCGGAACACTCCAGCCCAACATGCCTGAATGACTACCGCCCTGTAGCACTCACACCCATCATCATGAAGTGCTTCGAGTGGTTGGTCCTGGCACATCTGAAAGACTCTCTGCCATCCACACTGGACCCACATCAGTTTGCCTACCGTGGCAACAGGAGCACAGAAGATGCAGTCTCCATAGCACTGCACTCTGTACTCACACACCTGGACAATAAAAACACTTATGCATGAATGTTGTTAGTTGACTTCAGCTCAGCATTCAACACTGTCATACCCTCTAAGTTAATGATCAAACTTAGAGACCTGGATATCGACACGTCTCTCTGTAACTGGGTTATGGACTTTCTGACTAACAGACCTCAAAATGTTAAATCAGACCACATCTGCTCCACCACCGTCACACTCAACACTGGTGTACCACAGGGCTGTGTGCTGAGCCCCTTCCTCTACTCCCTTTTTACCATCGACTGTAGGCCTGTGAACAGATCCAACGCCATCATCAAATTTGCAGATGACACCACAGTGATTGGTCTAATCAGCAACAATAATGAGACTGCCTACAGGGAGGAGATACAGCATCTGGCCACGTGGTGCACCAACAATAATCTATTCCTTAACACAGACAAGACCAAGGAGCTCATTGTGGACTTCAGGAAGGGACGAACAGGCTCACATGATCCCATCCACATCAATGGGATGGCCGTCAAGCCTGTCTCATCCTTCAAGTTCCTGGGGACCCACATCTCAAAGGACCTTTCTTGGACCACCAACACCTCCAGCCTGGTCAAGAAGGCTCACCCGCACCTATTTTTCTTAAGGCAACTTAAGAAGAACCAGCTGTCATCAGCCGTCTTGGTGAACTTCTACCGCTGCACAATAGAAAGCATCCTGACGAACTGCGTCACAGTCTGGTATGGAAGCTGCTCTGTTGCGGAGCGTAAGGCACTGCAGCGGGTGGTGTAAACTGCCCAACGCATCACAAGGACCACACTGCCAGCCATAGAGGACATCCAGAGGAAACACTGTCTGCGCCGAGCATGCAGTATTCTTAAAGATTCCTCTCACCCTGCTCACAGACTGTTTTCTCTCCTGCCTTCTGGCAGGTGCTTCAGGCTCCCCGGACAAAAACCAGCAGACTAAAGAACAGCTTCTTCCCCAGAGCTGTCTCCTTTTTGAACTCTGCCCCCCACTGACTCTTTTGACCCCCTGATACACCCCCACTCTCATCATACCTTATACTTCTCATAATCACTGCACTATTTAACATTTGCACATTTAAAAATTGCACATATTCATTGCACTACATTGCACTGATTCATTTATTTGAACTGTACACACCCACTGTACATATACATTTGTAATTATGTTTATCTATCTGCACACTTCTGATTATTAATAGCAACCTGTACATTTATCCATCTATTGTAAATCTCTGTTCATAGCTAATACAACCTGTATAAAATGTTCATAGTACATCCATTTGTAAATATCAGAATCAGAATCAGTTTTATTGCCAAGTGTGCTTCACACACACAAGGAATTTGTTTTGGCAACAGAAGCTTCCAGTGTACATAAAGTGACAAGTGACAACACAAAATTAAATACAAGAAAAGAAAAGGCAATAAACATTAAACAGAGATGCAGTCAGTCAAAAAGATCTCGATGTTGAGTTGTATATACAGATATGTTGTAAATATACAGGTTATAAGGTGCTGTGTACAAGAGCGTATGAGAAAGTATTGCACGTTTATTGCACAGTAGGGGAATATTTAACTGTTCATGAGGTAGATGGCCTGAGGAAAGAAACTTTTCCTGTGTCTGGCTGTTTTTGTGCTTGGTGCTCTGTAGCACCGACCAGACGGTAACAGTTGGAACAGGTAGTGTGCTGGGTGTGAGGCGTCCACAGTGATTTTACGAGCCCTTTTACTCACTCTGGAAGAGTACAGTTCTTGAAGTGTAGGAAGGGTAGTGCCAGTGATTCGTTCAGCAGTCCGGACTATTCGCTGTAGTCTACGGAGGTCGGTTTTGGGAGCTGAGCTGAACCAGACGGTAATTGAAGTGCAGAGGATGGATTGGATGACAGCTGAGTAGAACTGTACGAGCAGCTCCTGTGGCAGGTTGAACTTCCTCAGCTGACGAAGGAAGTACAGTCTCTGCTGGGCTTTTTTTTACAATGGAGTCAATGTGAATGTCCCACTTCAGATCCTGAGAGATGGTGGTGCCCAGGAACCTGAATGACTGTACTGCAGCCACAGTGCTGTTCATGATGGTGAGTGGGGGGAATGCAGGGGGGTTTCGCCTAAAGTCCACTATCATCTCCACTATTTTGAGCATGTTCAGCTCCAGGTTGTTGTATCTGCACCATAAAGCCAGATGCCATCACCATAGTTTTTCTATAACTGCACTTTATAACTTATACCTATATCCTGCACTTGCTGCTATTGCACTCCTGGTTAGACCTAAACTGCATTTTGTTTCCTTGTACTTGTACATGTGTAATGACAATAAAGTTGAATCTAATCTAATCTACAGAGAGAGAATGTCAATCAAAGTGTTTTTGCAGACATCAAGTGTGATTGTAAATAAATATAATTAATTTGTACCGTTAGAGGTTAGCTATATTCACAGACTGTTTTCACACAACAGTGTTTAAACCAGTTTTGCATAATAGGTGCCTTTTAATGTATATATTGAACTGGCTTTAAACAGCTGGTGTAAAAAAGTAGGTTGATAAACTTGAATTATGATTAACATAAAAACATATATTGTGATGACGTATTGATCATACAGTTTTACTGTATGTGTGTTAATATTTTTAGATGTGGTAATCTATATTAATAAGAATTAGTGTATGAATGATAAATAAGAACTCATGCTTTATATAAATGTTGATCGATTTTTAGCATGATGCCATAAAATTTTTGATCATTGTGATTAAGCAAATGTGGTCTCTTCACCATTAAACTTGATAGTTTATTCTTTTTTGATTGCTTTTTGCCAGCTATAAAGATTAAGTGTTGCCAGATATTGCATTTCATTTTGCAAATATGATTAACTATCATCTTCCCACTTTATTAATGCCCAAATAACTTTATTAATGCGGTCACATGATGTATTAAAAACTATAACAATGCAACAATGCAATCCACCTTGTTCCTACATCCCATGATTTGCATCTGTTAACTTCTGTTAACCTGAAAACAATTAATGAAATACTTGGAAAAAAAAAACTGCACTTAAAAAAATTACTATTGCTGCTTGTTCAAACTACTTATTTAAAATGAGTTGAAACAACACAGTATTTATGTTTTTGGGACAACTTAATTGTTTTATGTTTAATCCACTTAAATTTGTAAAAAAAAAAATTATTAGGTTAACCTAATCGATTTGTCTTGGGACAACATTAAAAAATTGTGTGGAACCCAGGATATTCTTTTATAGTGTGTGTACCATGGTTTGTCATTAAGGAAAGTGAGTGAGTAAGTGTTGGGTCATTATTCTCCCTCACAGTTCATCCATCTAATATTAAATAGAACCTTATTTGATTAAACAATTTACTTTTAGTAGACCATAAATAACTCATAAAAAGCAATATTACACAGCAAAGTTATGGACAAACCTTGAATATTACTGAATAGAAGTTCCTCAAACGGCAAGTGCAACTAATAATTTGATGAATATGGGGGTTGTTGAATGCCTGATTCGGATTGGTTGATGAACATTCTAAGAACTGCAATTATTTTCAGACAAACACACAGTTAATGTTCCAGTCAGGTTCCAGTTCTGTATTACTGCGCTGAATGGTTTTAGTTATTTCCCCATTTACAATTGTCACAAATCAAATCAAAAAGACTTTAGATGAGACGTGTAAGACACTAGTCCTACACAAAGCTGCTGTTCGAGGAGAACAACCCTTAAAAAAATAAAACACATCATCTGAACAATACCTATAGGTATGGTAGTATATGCAGAAAAAATTACGCCAGTCCATTTAATTATTAGGAATTAATACATACCTGAGGTGTAATCACACATACCTGAGGGCATTACCACCTCGGTGTGCATTATTTTTGAGTAATTTAATTGATTAATTATTCCATAGTCAAATATAATAAGGTGGATAGTAATTAGATCTGGCAAAATGAGTTTGTTCGTGATCTTAATTTATTAAGCATGATTTTGTAAAATTATTCATAGAACTTAAAAAAAAAAAAAAAATTTGCAACCATTACTGGCTCTGGGCCTGTGTGTCTAAGGGCCGCATGAGGGTAGGGGGTGGTAGTCCACAGCAGGGAGTGGGCCCACATTCCTGATGCCAGAGAGCATACTTGGCATTCCTGACTTCTCCTAGTTGCTCTCAATGAGCCATTTGACTGGCGCGGAGGATTTTTCCCCCAGAGTGGCAGAGTCAGCTTCTGACGGATGAGAGTTGCTGCTCGGGGAGAATAGGAGACTATTCATGCCATACTGGGACTAGAATGATGCCATTGAAATGTAGCATGCACTATGGAAAATGTTTAAAAGTGGCAAGTTCTCAATTCAGTGTTATTTGTGGTGTTTTTTTTTAATTGCCACAGTTAGTAAACCATTGTGTAAATATGAAGAAACACTAATAAAAAGTGCCAGAAAGATGTGTTTTCTACTATATTTAGGAGCAGATTTGTTTTTACAGTTTGCTCCTCGTGTCGTTCATAAAGACCAACTGAGATAAAAAAGTCAAATATATATTATAAATGGCAAGAAATTGATATTGACTTAATATAGTTTTAAATGTTTATTTGTGTATGTATTTATGTGTGTATGTTTGTATGTATGTATGTGTGTGGAGGAGATACATACATACATGCATACATACACACACACACACACACACACACACACACACACACATACATACATACATACATA
>CAIGQZ010000320.1:11312310-11324959 GCA_903798205.1 Danio tinwini | reverse complement strand
TATATATATATATATATATATATATATATATATATATATATATATTACAATTTTATATTAATTAAATGTTACAGCTATTATACACATACATCTGTGTAATTTATAGAAAAATTACCTAAATATAAAATAATTATTATATTTTATAATAAAATAATATATATTTTAATATTATTAATAAAAATAAATATAATTATATTTCATATTTTATGTTTGTGTAATTTTGTGCTTAATACAGCATTTTTCATATACCTTGGGAAACCATGTTTGTATTATATCCAATAGCATCAAAAACAGTCTCTGTAGCATGCTCTCACCACCTTTGTTCTCCAACATTCCTTCTCTATCTTGTACTGTAAGTAGTGTACATGTCTCTCAGCGCTGTCATTTCCATGTGCCACATTTAGCAGCGCTCGTTCTCCGCGCTTTAAACAGCTCCGTTTCCCGTTACGCTCTATTGTAGGCAGAGCTCACGGTGCTGAAACCGAGGCTGTAACGTCATGCTCGAGTCTAAACCTCACCCACCCTCCCAGAGGCGAGCAGCTCGTTCACAGGCACAGGCGCAGACGGACCGACTGGCTGGAGCTCGAGCGGATTGCCGTAAGTATCGCATTTGCGCGAGATTTTGTGGCATTACAACCGCAATGGTGCGCGTGTTGCGCGGGAGCTGCGAGGCGACTATGATGATGTCACTGTTCGATTGATAGAATCCTGTAACGGCGGAATGTTACAATGTTGCAAAGCAGACCGGCACGGGGGTTTGCGGAAGAGCAGCTCGGATGTCTAGAATATGGCGGAGCTGGAGTGAAACAATTCAACTCCTTAGATTTACCAGAATCGGCTTTACGGCCAGAACAGTCGCCGGGAAGTTTGATGTGGAACACTATGGGTTTTTGATGTGTTTTGTTGCGTGAAGAATGGCGTTTTTTGTTGTCTCACGCTTACGGCGCTGTTGAAGTTATAGCGGAAATGGAAAAGTTGTACCAATGAGTAGTTAAACGAAGCGTAGATTTTCTGCTTCTGTCCGTTTTTTCGACAATGTTTATGTGAAGGGACGAGTGAGGAGTGTCAGGCGTTGTGCTAAAAGGCACATTTAGCGCTTCTAATGCAGTGTTTCCTTCTAGATTTGACTGATTAGCGGCCCCGCCTAGTTCTGTTCTGTTCCTCAGTCGAGGGGAGATGACTGGTTCATTCAAGAAGAACCGGAGAGAGAAAAAATGAGACTCGGATTTCTTTAACGTTGGACTATCTGTCAGATCGCGTAGGAATGGTTCGCATTGGGGTTAATGGAAAGAAGGATCAAAAACATTCACTTGGTTGGCCAGGGGCCCTTATATAGACTCCTAGTTGGATGTGACATTTTGAATATTGTCCTTATGAGAAGGGATGTGAGGCTGAAGTCCCTCAAAGAGGTTGTTAAAGAAGATCCTGTTGCTTCTCCATGCATTTTTAATGGCTTGATCTTTAATGACGGGGCTCTTGTTAAATTATAACAGCCTTTCTATAGAGGTGTCTTTACAGTGGCTGCTCTGAGCTTGCTTTGTGTCTGCTCTGAAGTCTGGTTGAAAATAAATAAATAAATAACTACTTGAATATGCAAGCTTCCAGCTCAGCTGGACATTGTATGTGTGTCTGATGCTGCTTTGCTTCAGTGTGAATGAAACGCAGCATCAATGCAGTCTTAAGGTGCGGTCATAAGTACCAGTTTGGCTAATTTTTGCGTGCAAAAGTCATTTCAGTAAAAATCTTATCTGCACAGTCAGGAGTTTCGTACTAAGTTTCCGCTTATGCTTAAGTTGGTCATGCAAATGTCACACACACTAATAGAAGTTTTTACTTAAGACTTGCTTCAGATCGCTACACTATTGGTAATGGATTTTGTTGTTGTTGCCTGCTTATTGTTTATTTGGAAAATGTAACTGAACTTTTAAGGATTTGTTGCAAATCATTATTCTAAAGTTCGCTTCACTTTTAAAAGTAAATGTTCTTTGCATCTATGGTTCCATGTAGAGTCTTTCCATTCATCTTTTGTGACATCACATCACACAACATCAAAAACTCTATTTTTGATTAACAATGCATATTGTTTATAACTTCACCTTTCCATTCTATTCATAATTTCACAGCAATGTTTTTCATGTACCTTTTTTGTATACACGCATTTATTCCACCCTTATGTAAACACCTTTTTTTAGAAAAATGGCTCCATTTAACATTTGTGGAATTTCTATGTATAAAAAATTGTGCAACCACCAAGCAAGTGCATATCTTTTCCTTTTTTAAAGGCGGTCTTGAGCAAACACTTGTCATTCCCAATTGCGGAAAAGTAAGCAGGAATATATCTGTCACTGCCAAAGGCTGATAAGTGTATGACGCTTGTGTACATATCCTGTGTTGTCAGTGCAGTATTGTTGCGTGTAAAAATTAGTTAACACAGTCATAGATTATCTATGCTTCATTTATTTATGTTCTTTCTACTAATATCATCTTAGTATGATTAATTTGTACATGTCCAAATTGTCAAATCAAGATCCTTTTTTGAGTGGTAGGGCAGGACGACCTCACCCTACTGGGGTCTGACCCCAATCCTGTCTCTCCTAGAGCGAGAGGAAGGAAATCCCTGTGATAGTGTGTCCTCTTGGGCACAGAGGAATGCCGGTCTGTAGGCTCTGTTGAAACAAAATGAAGAGATGTGGACTTCCTTTAAAAAAAAAAAAAAAAAAGAAGAAGAAGGTCGCCCACTATTTTAACACCTTTAAAAAAAATCGGTTCTGGGTCCTGGTAGAAACTTCTATGTTTAGATCTGCGTTTGCTGTGATTTTGGTTTGAGGTGCATCAGTTTCATATATAATTATAGTCATGATTGTTCCAGGTTTTGCTTTGAGCTCTGTCAGAACTTCCTATCTGAGCTCTTGAGGGAGTCAATCCATATGCAAACAAACATGGGGGTCTGTCAGGGAAGCAAATATATCTGACTTTGTAAATGGCAAGTCTAATACAGCTGTCGGGGCTAATTCCTCTGGAGGGCTGTGTCTGAATAACCAGCATGCTAGGATGAGTTGCGCTCTGTACTCTTCCAATGCCAGTGTGTTATCAGGGTGCACCTGGTGGTATACGGATTTATTTATTTATGTGTTTTTAGATTTTTTTGATATCATTGTCTTTATTATGATAGGACTCTAAACATGCACAGGAAGTGAAGTTGAAGAGATAGAGAGGGGGGATGGAATCGGGAAAGGTCTACGAGTTGGGACTCGAATTCAAGAAGCCTGCAGTGCAGTTGTACTATATTTTGGTGCACTGAACACTAGGCCAGTGTTTACCAAAGATGGGGTCGCTTGCGGATTTCCAAAAATCAAATAAAGTTTTTTTATTTCATTCACAAATGCCAAAAGATTAAAATAATAGTTAATGATTACAAAAAGCAACAGCAATGTGCTTATAAAAAGCCATCAGCCTTTAGATTTTACTTTAATTTTTTAAAAATCATTATTTTTTCCTTTGGATTGTGAGCCCTGGGGTGATTTTTGTTACATTAGCGATGTCAGAGCATCAGTTGCAGCAAATCGATTTTACGGCAACTTGATAAATTTTCAGCACTTGCAAACATTAAAGATATGATAGATTGTGATTGAATGTGAAGGATGATCTCTGAGTGGTGTACTTCTAAATGAAACCATGTCATTAGGTGAGGTTAATGTAACAGGTGAGGTTAATTAAACAAATGAATAAATTACTATAAAAATGCTGTGATTGTTAGTATTGTCAATATAGTTGTGTTAATATAGGCCTACTGGTGTGTGTGCACTGTTGTGTGCAATGCTTGTATATTTATAACCATTTCCGAGGATAGTGGGGTCACGAGTCACTGGCATTGTTATTTTGGGAACCGTGGGCTGAAATGTTTGGGGAACCCTGCACTAGGCTGTTGTCACAGACCACTTTGTATACGTACAGTCTGGTGTTAATTTAAATTTTCAATCTATAAAGAGATATTTTACCAACAATACTTCTAAAACAATAAATCTTTTTACTTGAAACACTAAAGAGGATATTATGAAGACTATTTGAAACTGGTAGCCCTTAACTATCAAAGTATTGGAAAAAGAAATACTATGGAAGTTAATGGCTTTGAGGTTTCTTCAAAATATCTTCTTTTGTGTTCAACAGAAGCAAAAAGTCCAAAAGATTTTAGACAATTGTTGTAAAAAAAAACAGAATAATAGTTTCAGGGTGCTTTAAATGAACCTTTCAAGTTTTTGAAATTAGATTTGTAATATTAGCAAGCATTGTGGTTTCCCACCAAGGTCTGACATTTGACTGGGAAATGGAGTAGTGTTTTGAAGCCAGTGGGTAATGAGATGACAACACATTAACTGCCAGCTGTCTGTAACTGTTTGAGACTTTTAGAGGAACCAACTGAGCAGAAAGGAAAGGAGATGCTCTGGAGAGGAAGAACATGACAGTGGGGTAGGGAGGGGAGAAGGCAGTCGGCATCCCTCCGCGAATTGGAGCACTTCCTCTTTAGGCCAAAGGACCTCATGAAACCTGGTGGCCCTGTCACGCTTTCCTTCCTCCTTGTGGGTCATGTGATTTAATTTTTGAGAATAAGCGGGTGTAAAGATGGCTGACGTGTGCTTTTGGTTTGGTAAAATGGATATATTTTGTTTCAGTTTTACCACTGGAGGGTTTCTGAGTGGTGGAGCTCAGCTTGACGCTCACGTTTTCTTTAAGGCTAATCCCAAAGCTATTCTACAATCTATTCTCACACATCATTGTCCTCATCTAGGCGTACAAGCCATGACTGATTGCTGTGGCAGCTATTTGTGACTTGCAAGATTTGGGCCTTTTATGAGTCTGTGATCCAGAAATAGCCTTTGAACAAAGCTTGTTTGAATTTTCATTTATTGTTGTAATTATTTAAGTGTCATTACATTTAATGGATTTAGAATACCAAATTCTTTCAAGAATAAACCTAAATAATAGTAAATAAATCTATTTCAAAACATTTGAACAACAGCATATATGTTTAATTGACCCTTTTCATTTCTTGTATTTAGCAAGCATGCATTAACAGAAATATGATTCGGCAATACAGTTCTATTTTTAACATGCATCAAATCATCATATTTGAAGGATTTCTGACAGATCATGCAACACTGAAAGCTCTGTGTCATTCCATGAATAATAATTTTAAATGATGGTATTTCACAGTATAGCTGTTTTAAAATTCTGTATGATAAAAGCATTAAACTGTACACACCCCAAACTAATGTATTATAAAAGCTTTGACAATAAAACCTGGATATTTTACTGCCAATATTAAATCTAGATTTCATGATTTATGGACAGGCTTAGACATTGCTCTCTAATTGATGAGTTCAAACCACATTTTTTTGGACCAAACAGCAAAAATACTGTAAAAAGTCAAGTTAAGATGAGCATAATTAAGCATTTAAGTAGTTTGAAATAAACAATGTACAAAAATGCATAAAATCTTTCAGCTTTGGTACCATTGTTTAGTATTAAGGTTTAAATTTGTCATATTAAAGTGGCAAAAAAATCCCATTGAATAAATAATAAGTAGTTTGAGAAGGTGGTAGATTGTTATATAAATATTAGATATATTACTCAAACGTGATCTGCTAGTCTGAGATCTGCTTTAGAAAATGATTTAAGCAACAAGTTGATGAATCAGATTTGCTCGTTTATCTGCAGAGAGGGTCATATGTGTGTGTAAACACATCCCCGGGGTCTATATGCTGTAGTCAGTCAGACGTCAGATGCCCTGCCATGTGTTGACATTTGACACTAGAGGTTGGGCAACTTTCTCATTGATCTCATCTCCCGTTGCTCCTTTTCCTTCCATAATCTGCCTCCCCGACTCGTTGTTTTCCAGTCTCTAAGCGGCTTACTGGTTCTAGCAATAGAAAACATGCTATTGCCTTAGTCTTAGTGACAGTGTTTTGACAGAGGATGCTTGACACCCCTGCCCTTTGAGCCAGGCTTTGTAATTGTTCTGGGCATCAGTTGCCTTGCAGAAGAAGGGAAACATACAGCCTCAATGGTAATGTCAGGGTATATTTCCTTGTGCTTGCATATAATATCTTCTGTTCTCATTTAGACACCCAGAAATTATGACTTTTGGTTGATTTCATGAAATCCAGATTTTTCTGAATGTTTCTGCTGGCCTTTCCCATGCAATGAATGATGATAAAAAAAAATAACTCAAAAATGAGAAAATAGTGCATCAGAGGCTTGATGTGTGTTGAAAAATGTCTTTGCAAAGCTTTCAAATATCTTCTGAAGAAGTTAGAATGTAACGCATGCATCAAGCACTATTAAAACTAGTAGGTCATTTATTGGCCTTGAAGAACAGATAATATCCATGGAACATTTCCATTCTGCATATCATTCTTCATATTTCAAAAAAGTGCCCACCAAAGCAGTTTTAGTCAGCTGAAAGTGGCAGCTCTCCTTACAAGATGTTTGTTTCTACACTGAACACTAATGACTTAGCATAAAAACAATCAACTTGGGTTACTATAACGGGATAACCATGATATTGTTACAACTAACTGATTTATCATATTATTTGGCTGAAAATGAACAATATTGTCCATGAACATTTTTGTATCTTTCTCTTGATGTGACACTTCACACTTAACAGATGTGTGTTTAGAGAAGTTTGTGTGAAATCAAAATGTACAATGTTTATTTTGCTAGTGTACATTGTTATATTTTAGGTGAACAAATAATCAGTGCAAGCTAATCCACTGGCAAAATGTCTGCTTTAAATATATTTAGTCCATATCTGACCATGTGTTTTCATGTTTTCCATGGCGATACTGCTCTGTTGACATCAGTTTTATGACCACAATAGTCTTAATATTCTTACCATTTGTTTGCTATGAGGAAACAATTTGCAACAACAAATCTCTGCCCGCTACTTAAATAATACATCATTAAATTAAAATAAAAGTCTTGGCACAGACATTAAGGTATAGATGTCGAGACATTGACTAGGTTTAAATTAGGGGACTTTTTTGTGAAAAAAATGTTGTTTACTTGCAGTTGTCTGTATCAAGCTAAAAAAAATAATACCAAGATTTATATTTATTGGCCTATATATCAGTTATTGGTATTAGTAAAATAACAAATTATTGACTCTTTTGATACTTTGATACAAGTTTTGCAGCTGCTTGTACTATTCAGTGTTTTGTATGGAAAAGAGCAGCATGAGCATCCTGCCTAACATCTATTCTTCTTTTTTGCTCTGTAAAATAAGTTTTGGATTAACTTGAGGGTGAATAAATAGTGAGAGAATTTTCATTTTCTGTTTCTGCGAAACAGAAAATTGAAGCCACACTCTTTGAGAGGATGTGAGAAAAAGAACAAATGTTCACTTTGGTCAATGATTTTACATGCTTTCTCAGCAAAGCCCCCACTGACTCGTCACATCAAAAGGAAACGCCTGATTGTGAAACCGTGATGTTTGTTTTCACTCGTTCTCCCTGACAACCTGTAACCTGCCTGAGTTGATTGACTTGCAAATAACATGTTGGGATTCAACCGGGATTTTGATGTGGTCAGTTAAAACTACATCATTTACCAAAACAAAAGCCTTTTTGTATCTTTTACAGTGAATCTTTTCAAGTTGATTGCTGTAGCATATTAGCATTTTAAACTCTTACATGAGTGATAATCAACAGTGGCTTCTCATTTATAATCACTGCTCATAATAAGGCTTTTATGTATTAGTAGCTCAAAGTCAACACGATTACATTTCTTTTGAACCAGCTGAAAACCATTAGTGATCCAGACTGCTCAAAGTTCACCATCTGATAGATGCTTTGCCACCGCACCTTTTTATTTCAGTCTGATGTAACGGCTCTTGTTTCTCTTTCCCAAAGATGATTACATGGTTTCTTCCAGGTCTGAAAAAGAGTCACGTTAAAAACAACAAATATGGTGTTTGTTTTCAGCCCTGCTGTGGCTTGAGTTAATTACAGGCAAGAGACCAGTTTATGTAGTCATTACCACTAGTCTGTGTTGCTTTGACAGATTTACTGCAGGCTATGAGCTGCTATGTTAAATTCGCCCAAGCTTTGATAGCATGTCCGTAGCCGACTGCTAGCTGAGGTGCTAATAACATTGCTGGCTGGTTATTGGCTCCATCCTGACCACAACAACACCTTTGGCTCTCAGAGTTTTTCCTAGTTTGGCGGATCTCTCACCTGTAGCCTTACCTGCCAACAGGGTCCTTGGCGATTCATGAAATTCAATTCAATGTTATCAGCTTCAGTGTATCATCTGAAGTGCTTTTTTATTTCTTGTATGGTGGTCATTGACTTGCATTTTATGAATACCCAAGGACCATGGTTTAAGCTAAAAATATTTTTTAATGTTCAACTTAAAATGTCCTTACACTGTAATTGATGTGAGTGAGAGGATAAAAGATAGCAGTATTTTTTTCTAAAGGTGACTGACTTCTTAACACGTGTCTTTCACACCTTTATGTTTTTGTTATAGGATGTTCTAGGATATGCACCTATATTTAATTCCTGGCATTTAGTTATTGAATTGTTATGTGAATATAACTTTCATCATTTAAGGTGCAGTGTTGTAGATATATCCAGTAGTTGTAACTGTTGTCTTTTTTATTAGTGTTTTTCAATTGAATTTAGTTGTTTCTTTGTTTCTTTTTATTATTTTTAGCAGGGATGTACTCACAAATCTGGCCGATTCCATGAACCAATCACAAGTGTTAGTTTACAGGTTTATAAGCAGAGGACGATTCATTTTAACTTATGCATCAAATGTGCGCTCCAAACTTTTTCTTCTTTGAGACATGTTGAATTCTTCTTTAATCATTTGCAATGTTTCCAAATTCAAATTGTTAGTCATTTTCCTTACCCAATTTTTTATGTCTAATCTAGTATTTTCTGTAAAGCTACTTCTGACCATGACATGTCCACACTAAATGGTAATAAGAGACATGTTTAAGGGATTATATGCAACATCCTTCATTTATTCTCTTAGAAAAGGAGAGATCTCCACTTAAGTATCATAGTTAGAGGAAAAATGTGCTTTATGCAATGTTAAAGTTTTATAAAGCTTAAAGCATCAGAATCGGTACTCTGTATCAGCCGATCACCATGATGAGGAATCAGTACTTGGTATCAGTTCCAAAAATCCTGATCGAAGCAGCCCTAATTTTTTGTGTTTTTAAAATCTCTGTTTAGTTTATATTTTAATTCTGGCACTTTATTTATAAGTTTTTGTTACAGTTTTACCAAACATCAAGATTAAAAAATGTCACTCTTGTTCATAAAACTTTAGCAACATCTATAGACCTACAATTGGATTGTGACCCCAAATGAACTGCAAATTTGTTTTACGATACAAAGTGCTTGACAGTTATCCAATAATGTGCTTTTGCCGTACATTGTAGTTCCTCGGTTTTATAATTTGTAAACCTATTCTAATTTATATTTAACAAATATCATCATGTTACGGGGGGAAAGGTCAATGAGTTTTTCAATGGCCAAATCAATGACTAATGCTAACTCCAAAGTGACTGATGCATGTTAAAATACTGTATACATAATAATATTAAATTTAACTTTAACTTAAACCCCTGTTTTCACACAGAAATATAACAGAAATTGTTACATATACATAAAATACACAAACAACATTATAATGTTAATGACCAAGTATCGGATCATTAATCAGTTCATTAATGATAAAAAAGCTTCAAAGTTTTAGTGTCTGTGCTTCCAGTTTGCCAAAAAGTTTTCTAGAAATGCCTCAAGTTAGCCTAAATGTTTAAACGGACATCAAAATGTGTGTTACGTTGGTGTATTACCGCATACTGAGAGAAGAGATTCCTGCAAAACCTGCAAAAGCTTCAGGAGTTTGTTTTATTTATGGCATAGTAGTGAAGAGATTTTGCTCAAAGGAACAAAGAATAAAAAGACAACACTGATGGGTTTCGTTTGGGCGCTCACGTCTCTGGGGACATGGGAAATACTTCGCCATACAAAAAATCCAGCTTATAAGATTGCAGGGACTCTTAATCACAGGGGATATTGACTGTTTTTTCTATATTTATGTTGCTTGTGAAGGTTTAGGGAGGACAGTAAAGGGCAGGCTTTGGGGTTCCTGTGTTTATGGGGTTATGGGTCGTGGTAGAGACCCCATGGAGCAATGTGTACTCAACCTCATTAAACTAATGGATTGTGGGAAATGTAAAATGCGGTTAGTAAGGAGATGAAGGGCTACCCATGTTGGAGGCTGGTTTAATAGAGTGTTCATACAGTAGAGTTCTCCATTAACTACAACCCTTTTAAAGAGAGTAAATTAAAACATTTGAGTCATAGAGATGTGATGGTGTTGGGGAAGTGTGTAGAAGTGGCAGAATAGATTTCACATTTAGAGAAGCTGGAGGTGGAGAAATTAACACCTTTAAAGTAACAGGTAGATAAAAAGAGTAATACAATGTATTGATGGTGATTTTACATCGTTTCAACAAGGGGCGTTATTAAAAATATGACTTGGAGTGTCTGTAGACATTGAGTTTTGGTTCCTTGTGATACCAAATACATTACAAATGTTATCTCTCTGTCTGCCTATCCATCCATCCATCCATCCATCCATCCATCCATCCATCCTTATAGCTATCTATCTAGCTATCTATCCATCATTATAGCTATCTATCCATCATTATAGCTATCTATCCATCATTATAGCTATCTATCCATCGTTATAGCTATCTATCCATCGTTATAGCTATCTATCTATCGTTATAGCTATCTATCTATCTATCGTTATATCATTTTAGCTATCGTTATAACGTTCTATCTATCATTATAACGTTTTATCTTACGTCTTATTGTTATCTAAACATTGTTCTATCTGTCGTTATATCTATTTACCTATCATTATATCTATCTATTGTTAAATCTATTTGTTTTGTAAATTAAATTGACAGTAAAAAGCATTGTATGATTACTAATCTAAATATCAAATATATAAGAAAATCTGACTTGCATATTTAAAGTTTCTATTGTATACTGTTAATAATAATAATAATAATAATAATTCGAATTTGACATTTATATTTTAAAATAGAAATTTGAGCTAATATAATGTAATATAAATTCACCTGTACTACAGAGCTGTTGAATTCTTGATTCCATGTGGCTAATGAACATTCTAAGATAAACACACTGATAAAGTAGCTTCGGGCTGGTGTTGACTATTACAGTTTTATATTTTATATAACAACAACAGATAATTTCAGTTATTCAAAGCCTACAACATGCAAAAAATAAAGCAAAACTAAATAAAAAGCTTTGGATGAGATGTGTAAGAAACTAGTCCCACTCACAGGAGTGGTTTGAGGACAAAAACCTGACAAATGTCTTTGAATACAACATTTGATCCGCATCTTTATGTCTGGTAATTATAGTACAAGTACAATAATTGACTCCAGTTCATTGAATTATTAGGGAATAATGCACACACAATATATTAAGTGTACATGTACTAGTAATTCAACAGCCTGTCTTTTATTCCATACTTGATTAAGTAAATGGTTAATATTGAGCCTTGGTTTATTAGAGCAGCATTAGTTCATAGCGGCAGTTGATTGTAGATTTGTATTGTAGATTTGATTTTTGGTTAATCCAGTCTGCTCCTCTGATTTGTAGCTGTCAGCTCAGATCAGTTGTTGTTGTTGTGTGTGTCTCTCTCCAAATAGACGTCCTTAACCAGCTCTGTGGATTTTAAATTAATCCCAGCATCTTCAGATGGACTCGGCCGCTGTGTTTAGTGCACTACTGCGGAGCTCTCATGTTAGCATCCCATTCATGTGTATATGAGCCCCTGTGTTTACGCATTTGCACATCTTTTGAACGCCAAGCTCTTTTATGTTTTAAGATGCTTTTTTTATTTATTTATTTATTTCCAGCTCCAATGTGTAGAACACTCATCTCATTTTTTTGGGGACAAACATTTGCATACTAGTCTGTGCCTATTTGTTCGATGCTAGGGATGTCAATTTTAACAAATTCCCATGATTGATCGTTGCTCAAATGGAAAAATATGGTTTTAAACATTTATGATACAAACAAGACGTGTTCTCAAAGGAAATGTTTTTACTGTAAATAAAAGGCAAGTAGGAATGAAAATTGAATAGTTTAATAAACCCATTTAATGATTTAATGTAATGAGAATTATACACACTGTCTACTAGTCCATCCAATTGTACATATATGTTTTTTTGTTACTGTGTGTTGTTTCCTTCCAAATTTTGCATTGGATATTGTGCATATTAGGTGAAAATCTGGAGAATGTTTAAAAGCCAGCATTTACTCTGCATGTTAAAGGCTTATTTCATTTAGTTATTAGTGCACTTCATTTGTCTTTATTTATCTTATATAGTTATGTTGCAGTTATTAACTATGTGACCAGTGAAGGTTGAAAATAGTTAAGGTGTGGCAAAGACATACATGTTTTTTCTCATGCATCTGTCAGTTTTGAGCTGTTTATGGCTGTTTTATTCAGTCTAATGTAACAAATAGATCCAAAATACACCTTTGTGTGTGTGTGTGTGTGTGTGTGTGTGTGTGTGTGTGTGTGTGTG
>CAIGQZ010000320.1:11276722-11295715 GCA_903798205.1 Danio tinwini | reverse complement strand
AATAATAATAATAATAATAATAATAATAATAATAATAATAATAATAAATATTTTACTACCAAATCATCATGTTACGTGATTACTAAAGAATAATACTGAAAAGTTTTGTCATCAATAATTTTTAAAAATAATTTAAAAACTAAAGCTTATTTTAAACTGAAATATTTCACTATTACTTTATGATATATTCAAGTAACTAGTTATTATATAAATATTAATAAATGTATAATATTAATATATTAAATGGATAAGTAAATTTTAAATATAATAAATAATTTCCAATTAAATTAAATGCAGCTTGGAAAATGAAAATGGAAGTTATTTAGAACATAAAATTTTTTTATATTTCTTATCAGAAAAAATGTATAAAATAATACAAGGGAAGTTTTAAAAATGTATTTTATGCACTAATTTAAGAACACAAAGTTCATTTTAATATTAATACACTTTTAAATCCACTTATAAGTAAATTTGGAGGATGACGCAAACAATTCCTCCTCATTGAAAGTTGGCTGAAAAAATTATGTTCAAATATTTGGTCATGTTTGCAACAGAGCAAGTTTAACCTATTAAAGATGCTATTTAAATATGCAATTTAATGCTCTTATGCACATCCATAAAGCCATTTATGTTTCCTCAACATTGGCAACAAAATCTTGATAAAGTATATTGTTAATATTTGATCCATCACCCACAGTTAATTGGACAACACAGGCATACATTTGGCAGTAAAGTACGTGTTTATTATCGCCAGCATGACTTGTTCTGCATATAGTGGCTTCTCCCATCTATAAGGATTGCGTCAATTAATCACACTTAAGCTGATAGGATTCATTGCTGTGTGGTTCAGGTTCATTTGGGTTAATGTGTGTGGGTTTTTATTTGCCTATAATGGATTTTTCTCCCATCAGAGAGCTGCGTTTTGACATAAGCCCTGTTCACAATTGCCATCTGAGTAATGACAGAGCAGTGAACTCTCACCTCAGACCACCAATCCTTGCAAAATTTTGATGAAGGTAAAAAATGATTTCAAGCAGATGTACATTGAATACTAGACTTTAAGCCTCCTGGGAAACGTTCAGTTCTGTGAAGTGCTTATTTTATGTTAATTTACCATCAGATCCAGTCAAACTGAAAGCAGGGTTTCTCTTTGAATCACTGTGTGTCTTTTGGATGCTGAACAGTCGCTATTACAAAGACACTGGGGATTATTTTGCTGTTACATCCATGATTTCATACTCATTTTTGTGACTTCCAGCTTAGTTTGTTCAGTCATTTGCTGGTGTCCGCAAACAATGAAGTGTTGGTGCTTTAATCCTGAAGGAACAGTTGGAGTAACTCCCAGCCATCAGTAAGATTATCCAAGAACACAGTCTGGGAAGAGGTTGGATGCGTGTGTGCTAAACATGACCATGACGTTTAAATGCGTTTCTGCTTTTTGCTTGGATTCATGAGGGATTTTAAGAGTAACAGCAATTTGCTTTTAAAAAAGCAATCACAGGTCATTCAGTTCCAGTCGGAGGTCCCAGGTTGTGGAGAATATTGAACATTCAGTTCTGGTTGAACTCACCACATGACATTTTACAGCCTATACTAACACTGGCATGTCATAAAAAGACCATATCATACATTTTATAAGAGATTTATTGTGTCAAATTTTGTCAGACATAAAACTAAATATTGTACATCAATATTGAAACAAATTTACTTTGCATAATAGTTCCTCTGAAAATTACATTTCCTCACCTTGTGCCAGTGGTTCCCAAAATGGGGGTCGGGACTCCTCGGGGGGTCGCTTGTGATTTTCAAAAATCTAATTCATTTTATTATGAATAACCTACTGAAGAAAAAAAATAGTAGTTAATAGTTATATATAAAAAAGCAAATAAAAAGCCATAAGCCTTTACACTTTTTTTTTTTTTTTTTTTTTGCAACACGTTTGGTGATTGTTATATTAAAAACACAGCACATTGATTTTATGGCACCAGGTTAAACTTTCTGACACCTTTACAGCGCTCAAGTACATTAAAAATAAATACATGCCATAACTAAACATGGAGGACGGTCTCCGAGTGGCGTTCTTCAAAATTAAATGATGAATAGACTTGGGCCTATTGGTATGTGTGTGCCATTGTGTGCAAGATTTATATATTCATAACCACCTCAGAGGATATTGAGAGTCATGAGTCACTGGCAATTGTAATTTTGGGGGTCGCGGGCTGAAAAGTTAGATGTATATGGCTTTCTTCAGCTGTTGAAAAAGAGAGTTGGTCTCACTTTATTTTAAGGTACAATTCATGCTATTAATGAATCATTAACTATGAATTTAGCCTCAATAAACTCAATAATTAGCTGCTTAGTAAAAGTTAAGGTTGTTTTTAGGATTAAGGATGTAGAATAAGATCATGCTGAATATGTGCTTTAGAAGTACTAATAAACAGCTAATATCTTAATAATAGGCAAGTAATAACTTATTTATAGTGAGAACTGAGAACTGATAACTAAATTAAAATGTTTTATTGAGCGGGAAGTTAGTGATTTCATAGCTGAACGAATTCAATTTATTTCAGTTTCCGAATTCTGTTTCTCTAGTGACCTGTGTGAATATCCTTGACTGAATCACCTACATTTTTTGACAAACATCAAGGTCATGTGGTGATTTTAATTGCCTTCCAAATCCACATCTGAGTTTCTAATGGATATCCATCCACATGTTGTTTTGTAAATCTTTTTTGGCCACTGAAATGCACCGTATGGTTGCACTAGATGGTCATTTGTATCAGAAAATCAGCATCTTGTGTATTGAAAATGGACACTAATAATACTGAAGCACCAGACATTCAGTGCCTGTGTACTCTGTTCACTATTGATTAATTGCAAAATGCCACCTTTTTTGAGTTGTAGTAATCCAGGGTAATTGGTTGCTGTTGTAACTGTTGCACCAATGCTGATGTCAATGTCCCGTGTGAATCTATAGTTTGAGTTTAATCAGGGATAAAATTAACTCTGCAGGGAAGTGGATCTCACAGGCCACATTTGAGAATCTCGCATATAAATACTAGCATCTGACCGACCACATGAATAATCATGTGAGACGCACAGTTCCGGGAATTGGTTGTTAAAACTATAGACTTCAGTACTAATTGATGCTAAAAAAAAAAAAAAAACAGCCTATTCCTGGTAACATTTGAGCGCTGTTGATGTTCTCAAACATCATTTGTGTTTATGTTGTGTTTACATTGGCCGTTGTGATCACATGCTCAACTGATATGATTGATTTGCTCTAAAGGTTATCGTTTTACCACTTTTTACCACTGTTCACAAAGTGCAAACATAGATACACTGGCTGCGTCCGAAATCGCCTACTACTCCAGTAGCTACTACATTTGAATTTGGATTAACTACATGACCATTAGAAAAGTATCTTCTATATAGTATAAAATTACATGATCTACCCACATCAGTTGCGTCGCTTCACTCCCATTCATGAACTCTTGCGTGGCATCATCGATATCGCAGTGTCCATCGGATGCATGCTTCAAGATCTCGCTGGAAGTACAGTAGTACATTATTAGGGTACTTCTCGCATACTGTTTTTCAAATTCTTTAAATTCGGACATACTACTTGGCTCACATACTGTTTTTAGCGTACTATATTGTATAAAAATATGTGATTTCGGATGCAGCCACTAACATCAGATTGTTTGAAAGCCGTGTCTATAAGCTCATCGCTGGTATATCTGTTCCTAGACAAATCAGCTGATAGATGTGGCTTTTTAAGAATCTGCTTAACAGCACTGTTTACAAGAAATAGTTGTATCAATTAATACCAGCTATAGTACATATTTTGATACAGTATTAAGTTGATACTTTTGACAACCGTAGTTTTGGGTTTGTAGGATTATGAACTCAGACGTCTACTACGAAATGATCTTCATTGGAAATGTGAGGAGGAGCTACAGAGAACTTTCTTTTATTGACATCCCCATGAGAAACAATAGCTCTCCAAATAGGCCTATTATTACCAGAGTACAAAAGCGTCACATCATTGAACCAACAGCATTGCAGTCATATAAAAAAAAAACACCAGCCCACAGTACATCAACTGCAATTTAATCAAAATCTTGAGTGCTCTTGTAAGAAATAGAGGCTTTTAAAAGCACATACTGCATCAGTGCATGGGTTAAATTACTCTAGCTTCTTGATTTTTATTATTTGTGAGTCATAGATTACTCTTGCGCCTGAGATCTTGTCTTTACAATGTGATTTATGGACACATTCCCCTCTTCCTTTCCTCCCTGACTCAAGGAATTGTGCCAGGATCTCAGCGGCCTCACTGAGAAATGACAAATGATGGCCGAGAGGTTGAGGTGAGTCCTGGGAATGGGCTGAAGGGGCAAAAGGGCAACTGGTCCTTCAAAATCCCCATATGTTTCTGTCTGGCTGAGCTGAGTGCAATATCTGTCCCTGACACCAGATCTAACCCATTGGCTGTTTAGTTGCAGAGTGTTCAGGTGATGTTGCGTCTCTACCCATTTTAAAGCACCAGAAGGGATTGTAGAGATTGTGACCTTTGTCTGCACAGAACGACAAATCAAAGAATGGCCTTTTGGTAGTAGAAGCAACCTTGGATTGTTGCCTGTTATGAGGAAAATGCAAGGTAAGCGATTTGCTTGTTTCTGTGGATCCTTTCACTTTCGTGTTGGATCATG
Source organism: Danio tinwini (assembly GCA_903798205.1). Taxonomy (NCBI): domain Eukaryota; kingdom Metazoa; phylum Chordata; class Actinopteri; order Cypriniformes; family Danionidae; genus Danio; species Danio tinwini. The sequence continues at coordinate 11,291,003 of CAIGQZ010000320.1, read as the reverse complement.
ATCTCCAGGGGTGTTTATGGAGTCTCTTTGGCCCTGAAATTGCCAGTTGAGGGATGTTACTAAAACTTACTTCTAGGCCTGAAACAAACTAGCTGACAGTATGCGAGCTTGAATGCTTTGCAGAGTTACAACTGCGGATAATGTAATAAATAGAAAAGCCTAAATAAAAGGTACATTTGTACAACATTTTTGTAATTAGCTGTTTTGTGTGTGGCATTAAAAGAAATTTGGGATTTACTTCTTTTTGAAGGACCCTTTAATGCCTTCTGTTTACAATAAGTAAAGTTACATCTGCATATAACTGTTAATGTAGTAATCGTAGACTGGTAGGGTTAGTTTTCGAACTGGTGGACCTGTAATTTCACAAGATAGTTTGAATAGCACTATTTGATGATTTTCTGGGCAGTCTAACAGTATTCAGGTACAGAAATTGAATAATTACATTGCAAAAAAAGCTTTTACTTTGCTTTGTCTTGTTTATAGTCCAAATATTTAAAAACTCTTTGATCAAGTAAAAACAATCTAAATTATCTGCCAGTGCACTCTCAGAAATAAAGGTACACACTGAAAAAAATCATTTAGAGATGATTCCTTGGATTTACTAAAATTTTTTACGTTAAATGGCTGTAAACTATTTATTTGGGCTGATTTTAAACAAACAAATATGGTAGAATTTTATTAAATTAAATTTGTTTGTTTAAATTCAACACAAATAAATTGTTTGCAACTGTTTTGCAGACATAAATTTTTTCAGTGCAGGAGCTATCACTGGGACAGTAAAAGTTAAATTTTTTTCCACAATGGCACCTCAAAGGTGCATATCAGTACGCAAATGTACCTAAAAAGTACCTTTGAGGTACCATTATGAACCCTTCAGGTACAAATATGTACCTTTTGAAAAGGTACTGCCTCAGAGACAGCTCCTGTACCTTTATTTCTGAGAGTGTGGGGTAAGTAAAATAATCTTGATTTTTCATATAAATATAGTAATTAAATACAATTCTGTAGCTCCTGGTCAACTATAATCTTGCGATATCAATGCTGAAACTATATATTGTGCAGCCCAAGTCAGTAGAATGTCTATTGGGAGATCGTAACAATAAAAAGTTGGCAGATGTTAAGCAGAGAGTCTAGTGATACTCTAATGACAGTTAGTTGACACATAGGTGCAATGTGACAGAATGTTTATTAAAAAAGACAAATATTTGTGCAAAAAATCTTAACAATAAACTAATATTGCAGAAATTATGCATGCATTATTTACATTATGAATTTGTTATAAACATACAGTACCTTAATAATATGGGTTATATTTACATTGTTTCATAAATTTAATGGGGGAATCAATCATGTTGTTTCTGATTACAACAATTGTGAGTACACCAAATCCGTATTTTGTTTCATAGAAAAAATGTAAAAAGTTTAAATGACTACAGTAAACTTTTATGTACAACTTTAAAAACATTCCATTGCAAAAAAAAAATTATTCACTACATTTATTTACCTTTTATTCACACTTTTTTTAATTAGTCATGTTATACCAACTTCATAACAATATATTACCACCAAAATCTGTAGTCATTTTATACTGCATTTCACAGTCATTAAATTCAAAAATATATATAAAAATAACCATTTTTAAGAACTTGACCACTGTCCTCATTTGCATTAACATTTCTGCCCTTAAAACATTACCAAACCAACTCTTCCCTACACTGAGTGCCAGTACCGTCAACATTTCAAATTTGTGCAGCAAAGTGGAGAAATTTGCATCACTTTGGTGGCTGTAGAGCACACAGTGCCTGCGCTGATGCAAAGACCCCCTCACTCTTACTTTGGCACTTTCTCCACCCATTCTCTCATCAATGGCCTTCAAAAGTGTGTGCCGCCCATGATGTGACACTTGTTTCTGCCCGATGACTGTGATTTTTTTTTTTTTTTCTAGGGCACTCGAGAGGCAGTGCCATCACACCTGGGGTGAAGCAGCTGTGTTAGTTTTACAGCTAAGCCCACCGACATTCATTAAAAGGGCGTTCTGTAACCCTTTACCAAAGCGGCCGAGAGGGTTAATCGCTCCGGATGGCACTAAAGGGGGTCTTTTTATGTTCACATAGAGCTTGGCAGTGGGAATGCCTCCATTGTGTATCTCTGTTCCCAGTGGGGATTCACTTTGACTAATTGCTAGCTCAGTATCCAAAAGAAAGACTGAGAAGTGGGCCGAATATGGAACAGCGGCGCTGATATAAATGGACTAACCTGAGCCGATGATGCAGGGAGAAAAGAAAGAGCGTGCCAGGATGTTATTGATTCGGGATCAGAGTTGATGGCATGTTATTAGGCTTAGCCAGAGCGTTAATGCTTTTGCTAAGCCTTGCTTTTCTGTGTGGTGTGTTGTGTTGTGTTGTATGGCCTGTTACAATGAAGTGGAAGATTTGCTGAAATCTCCATGTCTCTTGTTGGTTCCAATCCTGGCCGTTTTGGAGCTTGAAATAAGATGTGTGTTTGTGAGTCACTGTGTTTGCATGGCTGCTATGCAAAGGCTGCTGCATTGTGTAACAAATGTCAGGCGATGCTTGTCACTAATGGAAATCTGTTTAGCAACATCATGAGGCATTGCTGTGTAGCTTAGGATATTTCACACTTCCGTTCGAGACCTGTAATGGAATCTCCTAACAAAGCGCAATATGACACATCTCAAGATTAGACGATTAGACGTGTACTGATATTTGGTTATACAATATATTGTGATTCTAAACATGCATGATATTGTTAATCTTTCAAAATACAATTCAAAATACAGTGAATAATCATTTAGTGAATAATTAAAGTAGAATATCTTGTTTTTTGTTGTATTTTCAGTTCACAGCATCATATAATTGATGACTTTAGGGTATTCATTTTCATGGATTTTCACATTAGTTGAATAATTTGGTGCTGAAGAAAAATGTTAGGTTATTATCAGAATGATGTAATGATCATATGGATTTTGAAAAGTTAAAATCGAAAAAAATATATATTTTAATTGTGATAATATTTTAAAGTATTACTCTTATTGACTTTTTTGTCTTTTTGCTTTTTTAAAACATTACTCTTAAAAGTTAATATAAGGCAACTCCTATTTAGATTTATTTGATCATGGCTGTGCAACCACTAAAAATATAGGCCTGTATTTTGAACAAAACAAGACCATTGCTTACTTAAAATAGCTAAAAAAAAAAAGTAGCTTCTTTGTGAAGGGATTCATCAAAAATTTTAATTCTGTATGCACTTGGCTGAAAACTTAAACCAAAAATACTTACTTTTGTAAGACTTATTAAAATGAACATAGCTTAAATTATGCATAAAAAAACAAGGCAAAAAAATAGGCATGTTTTACTGAAACAATTTTTTTTTGACAGTCGAAGAGTGCCATTTTACCAGTCACTAGTGCTATTTCAAGCAACATGAGCAAGTGTACTGCAAATTTCTTCTCTTCGCATTATTTGATTGGACCCTTCTTTTCTGGTGAACATGTGCTGTTCAGAATAGATTAGTAGATATACAGTTGAAGTCAGAATTATTAGCCCCCCTGTTTATTTTTTTTTAGACTTTCCCCAAAGGAAAAAATATTATCAGACATACTGTGAAAATTTACTTGCTCTGTTAAACGTCATTTGGGAAATATAAAAAAAATCAAAGAGGGGCTAGTAATTCTGACTTCAACTGTACGTATGCATGAGCTGAATATCCACAGAGTGAAAAAATTTGCAGTTTAGAGCTTTGTAGACTCAGTAGACTGAGTTTGCGCTTTTGGTCAGTGCAACAACAAACCACCGTTGCGCAGTGCAAGACATTGAAATAAATGAGATTTAGAAACTAGCATAACACTTTTGGCATAAACTATAGCTGGAGGGAGAAATTTATTTTAATACCAAATCTTTTCAACCATGCATAATTATTATTAACTAAACTCCAAATTGTTAGAATTTCTATAGTATATCTAATTTGTAGTTCTTTAGTCAAGCCCAGACTTTTCAAATTGTTGGTGTGTCCGCGTCAAACAAAACGAGTAATTTTGACTTGTGTCACTGTGATTTTAGTTCTTGTATCATTATGTGCCTCACAGTTATTGTACTTTAAAAGACAACCACTTCCCTCTCTCAATTCCTCTGCCAGATCCTGAACCCATAAGCGTCACAGACATTACAGCTGGCTAATGCTGACTTTTTCCAGCGCTCACATGCCCAAATGAATTTGGCTGAAATGTCGAGTCTTTGAGGTTTGAAATGTGAGATCCCGGCTCTGTTTGCCTTCAGATTCACGGCCATCACTGCTGTTTCGCTCTGAAAATGACGATTACCGTCTTCTGCTCGCAGACGTGGAAAGACGTTTCTTTCTCTCTGACTTCTGCTGTGTAAAGCCTGTCAGTTTGTGTTTATATTCAAGCCTGCCTCTGGGTCAGAGATGCTGCCCATTTTTATAGTGGCGATAAATTCATCCCAGTGTTGATTGGTTATTTTTAAATAGTAACCTGCATTATGAACTTTATGGCCTTTGTACTTCCTACAGGAATGTGTGTCTTGTGACTTTATAGTGTACGCCTGGAGGAATCATGCAGAGTCATGAGAGTTTGACATGGGAAAGGATAGTTCACCTTAAAATGTGTAACCAATGTCCAAACCAATATTGCTTTTAAAAGCATATTCATTTCTAATTCATGATTGTATTTAACGAAAGATACATTTTTATTGTGTATGCTGATTGTGATATTTAGTTTAATTAAATATTTTTTACAGTATATTCTTTGTTACTTAAGAAGCATTTCACTTTGAGTAAGAAAGGTATGTAATATTTTTCAAATTTCAAGATTATTAATTAGATTATTAGCATATTAATATTCAGTACTGTACATTGATACAGAAATTCCCAAATTTCTTAGAAAGTTATCATTAGCCTAACATTGATATTATAAAAAGTGTATCTGTTAAAAAAAAGTAGATATCAGTACATTTTGGTTGTTGATGTGAATTTATAAATTAATTTACTTAATTTACTTCACAAATAAAGATTATTTACTTGTAGATAAACTAAAATCTAAAATGCGTATTAATATTTTTATCAAAATAAAAACTAATTCAAACTATTAATGAAAATGTGAATATTTGAACAATTAATGAAAGTGCAATAGTTACTCACTGATACTAAAATAACACTGCTTGGCATTCCCTTTCTATCAATGTAAAATGTAAAATATTAATAAATAAGTTCTTGTGTTTTATGGAATATATGACTGTACACAGGTTTGGAACAATATAAGGAGGCTGAGTAAATAGACAGAATTTACCATTTGTAATTTGACAATGAACAATACCTTTAGAAAGAACATCTGCAAATGCCACAAGTGTTTTTATATACAGTGCTCAACATAATAGAGTACAGCTCGTTTTGAAAATATATAGTTGTGTCCTTTTCTCAGTGAATAAAGGCAATGTATTTTGGTGCATTTAAACTAAACAGATTTATTAAACAGAAATGTTTATTAAAATAACATTTTAGTCACCAAACATATTTAGAAATTGATGGATAATAGCATTAAATTCAAGCAAAATATTCCCCAAAAAATGACAACAATGAAAAAAATGACAATTTCAACAAATTTTTTTATTTTCTTTGCTTCTCTTTTTTTATTGTATTTAATATTTTTCTATAACATATACATTTGGCTGTAATGGTTTTTGGACCGTTATCATAAGTTATTTTGTTAGATATGCTCCAGATTTGGCTTCAGTACTGACTAATCTAATGTATATACACAAATATAATATTGTATAACTTCCTATAAAAAATATGAATTCAAAAGACAGATTTGTGAGGAGTGTACTTGTATATGCTGAGCACTGTCTCTCTTCCATTAACATTTTTCTTTCTTGTACCACTTGTTTTTCTGCATCCTATTTCTCGTCCTTCGAGAGGAACTGTGCTCTGGTTTATACTGTAAACGCTTGTGCTCTGTTGCTGGTATAAGGCTAAGAGCAGCATGTTGTAATGCTGATACAGCTTTTCCAGCCCAGTCTCTAGTGATTAGCTGAATCTGGTCCTGACGGCCGACCGGGAACTTCACAGCAAGACTGATCTGTTCTGCTGCACCTTTCAGTCTTTCTTACCTTAGCAGACAAAAAAAATACTGGACAAACAGGCTGATTTGTCCATTAGACATCTGAAAGATTACCTTTAGTCTTTTGTGCTTGATAAAAACTATTTCTGTGAAATCTACTGTATAGTGTATATAGTGTAATCTTAAACCTCCCAAATATTGCAAATGTTTTCAAAGATCATGCTTAGCATATAGTTGTAGGTCATAAACAAAGCAGAGATTGTATTATCTGCATTATCTGCACTAATTGTGTCTGTGGCTCAGGCAGGTAGTGTAATAATTTGTTTAGCATTTTGCAGATTGTAGATTTGTTCTTTAGCTCTGTACATTGAGGTTCCATTTGGTAACATTGGTTAATTTAGCTTAAGTCGATGTACAGTAATGACAACATTTAAAAGGATTTATTAATCTTAGCTTAATCTTAACTTCTTAATGCTGAATAATGCATTAAAAAGGTCATAATTGTTATTTGGAGTTACTAAGTGGAGTAACTAATAAAATTCAGTTGTATTTTTTACATTAACATATAAGTATAATATGCTATTTCTCACTATTTATTTTAGTTAATTAACTAACATTTAATACATTGGGATTGTATTGTAATATGTTACCTATTGCACTTTATCACCCTTTTGCAATTTAAAACATTTATTCATTCTGAACATGCATATACAAAAAATCAATACAGTAAGCATTTATTTGGTAATTATACATGTTAAAGTAATTCTTTTGCGGCTTAGGATTAGGATAATCATGTATATCGAGATATGATATCACGTATTGATAAAATTGAACTACACTTTAAAAAAATCCATAATTTTATGGTTCATTTCAGGGAGCTGGGGTGCCGGAAATAAATCGTGAAATAACAGCCATTAAATTACATAAATTTACCAGAAATTTAAATTTAAGTAAATTTTTTGTAATTTAATGTCTGTTAATTTACAGTAATTTTTTGTAATTCTAAGATTAGTTATTTGCTAAATTTTACGTAGACATTACAGCTTCATAATACACTCTAACATGATGCTTTTCTGTTAAAAAAAGCCTGTGACCCAAATCATTTTGCGTTGGTTTGACCCACATCTTTTTGATAAGTGTTTCCTTCAGATTTCATGAATTAGTTTTTGACTTTCTTTATCACGTTTCTACACAGAAGGCTGTACATGTCCTCAAAGCCCTTTTTAAAGGCTTTCCGGAGCTCAACAACACCACGTTCAAGGGTCTCAGATCCACGCGCAGTGAATCTCTTTCACTGTGTGTGCTGCTGTTGAGTCTCTCACACACTCTTGACCTTTTCTGAGGACAAACCTGAGGCTGAGCAAATACAGCCCCATCAGCCATTAGCACAAGCTTTGCTCTTCCTCCTCTAGTACAGTCAGAAAGCAGAACACAACTGCCAAAACATGGCCAGAAATGTTCAGAGCTCTTTTCCTCTTGCTCATGATGCTGCTCGTGTTTTGACTGTATTGACAGCTGTCCAAATTATGTGTTTAAATGATGTGTGGCTGTTTTTTTTTTGTTTTTTTTTTTTTTTTTAAGCTTTAGAAAGCAACTCCTTCGTTTATGATGTGTCTGTATCCATCAAAAAACTGAAACATTCTGGAGAAGAAAGCGACTGAGAAGTGGCTTTTAGTCATTAATTAACCTGTCGGAAGGTATTGTAATCCTCTGGCCTTGATGTGTTTTATTTTCTAAAGCTCTTCAGGCTTATGCGTGTCTAAGGTATTTTTTTCCATGCAAAGAGGTTTGTGGGATTGACAGCGGAGTGAAGCAGGTGGTGTGATTTGTCAAAAAGCTGAGAAATAATTTACAATTTGGAGGCAAAGTGCAGCTGGCAAAAGTCAATCACTGTGAGGTGAATCAGTCCATCACTTGGTTCAGTTATTAAAGGGATAATTCACTAGAAAATTTAAATGTAAGGGGATTTTACTCAGCATTAGGTCATTCGTTATGTAGGTGATCTACTGTTCTTCTTCAGTAGAACAATTAAGAAGATTTTTTGCTGAAATTGCGCTGTGTGAAATTTCTAAAATGAAAGTTGAAGGCTACTGGCATTAAGAGAGTACAAAGAAAAGACAAACCAACAGAGGAAATAGAATTAAAACCTGTGGTTCTTGATGGTATATTGATATCTTATGAAGTAAAACAATCGCTCTGTGCTGTTTTTTTAAACAACATTTGTCAGATAGTGAGTGTGGTAGTAATATAATATTGGGTGGCCACCACTAGGGTCTCTGACCCCAAGGAGCTCTCCAGGGGCCAGCCACTCCCCCTGGGCTTGCAGTTTTGGACCCAGAGGGGTCCCTTGCCCTACTCCTTTAGGGTCTCTGACACCAGCGAGATGTCCAGGGTTCTTGGACATCTTGGGTGGCCTGAGGATACATATATTTTTATTTTGGGCTGAAGTGTTCCTTTAAATCAAACACTCATATTACTGATAATGATTATTATAATTATTATTATTATTATTATTATTTCAGTTTTGTCTACCCATAGTGTACATCGTTTAGCCTAAAAAATATATATTTTATTTACTATTAAAATAAATGAATGCTATTAAAATGAATCAGGAATGACAACATGATGTATAGTATATGAAAGGACTTTTCATTTTTAGATAAAGAAATATAGCAGTGTTAGATTAGGTTTTTCATTAAGTGTTGAATAATGACAATGTAAAGCAGGGGTGCTCAACCCTATTCCTGGTGATCAACCTTCCTGCAGTTTTCAGTTGCAACCCTTATCAAACACACCTGCCTGTAATTATCAAGTGCTCCTCACGTTCTAAATAATTGGTTCAGGTGTGTTTGATCAGGGTTGGAGCTAAAAATAAGCTGGAAGGTCGATCGCCAGGAACAGGGTTGAGCACCCCTGATGTGAAGCATGTTAAAATAGGTCATTAAATTGCATTGATTGTTTTATATTAAATAAAGTTTAATCATCAAAACTAATATTATAGAAAGTATATTTTGCATATTGAAGACTTCCCTTTGAGTTTGTCAAGTGTGCATATGTGGGCACAATTATCTTAGGCATATATGTTTTTGTCACACACCAATGCTGGTAAACCACATACACAAACACATCCATATAACTTTGAGCTTCTCACACTATGCACATATGCTCTCTCTCTCTCTCTCTCTCTCTCTCTCTCTCTCTCTCTCTCTCTCTCTATCTCTTCTAAAAACTTCTGTTTTTTAAAGTTAAGCTATGCTACATAAAATACTGTAATTCTAACATTTAAACTAAAACTGTGGTGACAAAGTTGTGTTTGGCTATTTTGTTGTCAGAAGCCTTGCTAGCTCTTTGGCTCATATTAAAACTCCAGACCTTAGTCATCCTTAAAAGGAAGATCTGCTCTGAAAATCCGCTTGCATAGTGTTATGGGATCTTACTTGGTTAATTACTGGATGGGAAGCATTGCAGAAGAAAGATCACTTCATAGCCCTGATGGCTTGGGCCTGTTCAATAAGGTGTAAAAGAGAGCAAATAACTCTTGTAGAGATTCCCATCAGTACAGATTACTCCACATACTTTTGACAACAAATCGTATTTGATAAGGGACAGTCAGAGGTCAGGGTGAGTTGGGTCACGTCTTTTCCTTAGTCACTGAAGTCACTCATTTGTTAGTCAGAGCACAGAGTGTTGGACGACTCTGAGGTATTTTGAGCTGTACTTGTCACCGCTTGGCTTTATAGCCCAGCAGAGGCGTGGTGTGTTAAAGGGGGATGATGTGAGAAATCATGTAAGTTTCCTGTCATAATCTGCCCTGTCATGTGTAACTCACTCTTGCTTCAGTGTGACCATTGAAAGCTGTTCGTACACACACCCAAAGTCCCACAGTCATTGTGACAAAAGCCACAAAGCAGAGCTTAATGCTTGCCTGATGCAGTGATGCAGCATCACCATGGTGTTTCCTCAGCCATGCATTGCAATTTATTACTTAAGCTGAAACTCTTATTAATGGAATATGAATAGAGCCAGACCATTCAGTAATCTGCTCACACACTATTTTTTCTCTTAGTTTCAGAACCCTACTTAGTCACAATATGAAAGTTTATTTTTTTATTAAAATATTCATAATCAGACCAGTATATACAGTGGGGAAAATAAGTATTGAACACATCAATATTATTCTCAGAAAACACATTTTTAAAGGTGTCTTTGACTCGTAACAACTAAAGAAATACATATATGCGAAGAAAACAAATCTAATTGGTTTACAAATTATGTGTAATAAAATGAAAAGGATGCAGGGAAAAGTATTGAACACATGAAGAAAGGGGGGTGTAGGAAGGCAGTGAAAGCCCAGACAGCAGCTGAAATCTCTCTGTAGTTCTTCAGCAACCCTCTGCCCTTCGTCATTGTAAATTATTTAAATTAAACCAGGGTGGACATTTCAGCAAGACAATGATCCAAAACACAGCCAAGGAAACTCTCAAATGCTTTCAGAGAACGAAAATCAAGCTGTACAATGGCCCAGCCAATCACCTGAATCACCTGACTCGTATCCAATATAAAATACAAATTAAAGATCAGATTTGATAGACAAAACCCATAGAAACATCAAGATTTTTACACTCAAGTCTATGAAAAACTCACATCTGAGCAATAAGTAAACACCAAGGATTCTTAAATATGTTGTGCATGTTATTACACTGCACAGATCAGCATTATGACAGTACCTGAAAATAAATTTAGTATGATAAAACTACGCTGCTGACACGATTTTTGCAGTAGTCCCGTGGGATGTAATGAAGATGACAACTCCCATGATTCCAAACTCAGTCATGGCATCATCAAAATATGCTGTTGTTTGTTATAAATACACACACACTTTAGTGGTGAAAATTAGATACTGTGCCTTTAAGCTATTAAATGGATAGCTCACTGAAAAATTCAATCTTGTGACGTTCGCGGAATGGACCACACAATATGAACTGAAATAACCAATCGGTAAGAAGAAAGGTAATGATGTTGTAAGTGGCGAACGAATGCCCCTTGGAGGAATTACCTGCCATAGAAGCTGCACAGGTTGCTGATTTGAGCGCTGTCTTACCTGTATTGATTAATGGAGTTTTTAAAGAGTGACTTGCTTCTCCAACATTATAAAAAAACACACAGAATAATGCATTTGTTATTATTATGTACATTTTTTGCAGTAATTCATTCATCTCCTAGGTGAAAACTGCCTTGGAGATGGCAGTTTATCAATGTACTTGAAGAAGGTGCAAAAGAGTTAGAAAGTAGACTTGTAAAACTTTAAATTGAATTAATAAAAAGTTATGTATATTATAACTGGTGCACAGATGGACTTCTGCTGACCAGAAGTGATATTGAAAGTTGTTGCACTGCACAATTGAAATTAAATCACAATCGCAATTGATCATACCTTCGATTATCATGCACATCTTGCCAGCGAAGCATGGTTTTTATTTTGTGTAGCTTGTTAGCATAATGCAACTCTTTGTAATAAATGCAGCTCCATACGTGGCAAGTTATACTAGAACTGACTTTACTGACAAAATGTGTCAATTTGTGTCAAAATGTAAAATTTTACTGGAAAAAAATTATTTTAACCACTGATAAAATAGGCAGAATGTAAAGATGGATTACTGCCACCTACTGAACTGGAGTATGAAGCATTAGTTTTGAGGAGGCCACTCAGTTTTTTAGACTTGCATTAAATGATTTGGCTCCTTCAACTTTAACACTGAAGAACATAAACTTCAAGAAAGCCTGTATCATCTTGTATTAAAAACTACATTTTGTGGGTTTATAATAAAATTTAGTACTTTTGCAGACGCGCACAGACTCATTCAAATCCTCACACCATTACCAATCCACAATGATTTCACAGAGACTTCGCCTTCCCACTAACTCTAACTTGATTCCCTTGCTTCTGTGATGTAAGCCTGTAAATCCCTGGTGCCTGAGGGCTTCATTGACAACCAAAAGCATATGTGGAATGCATATGTAAAGATATAATCAGGCTTTTTCCTTTCAAAATGTGTATTTTGATTCCAAATAGATGGTCTTATGACCAAAACATTTCTTGGATTTGTTGGTTTTATTTAAGCTACCTTTTTTATAACCTACACTGAGTTGAAATGTAATGTTTGAAGAACAATTAGGTCTTTTGAGGTAACATTTACCTTCCTATGTGCACATCTGTGCTGAACACATTCTTGACTGACTATCATGCTCAAATATGTCCATTTTAAAAAAGATGTTTTCCATTTACATGCCGTATTCCTATTTTGATAGAGAATCTTATTCTGTCACCCTCATTCGTTTGATGTTTTCCACACAATTCTTCTCTCCCTAATGCTCCATCTACCATTCCCTCTGTACTTTGCCAATGTAAATGGAAAGCAGAGCATTAGATGACAGCTGAGGATTTGTTCTTTAGCACGGAGCTGCTGGCACTGCTCTGTTGTGGAGAGGGAGTGCAGTGAGCTGGGGTAGCTCTCAGTCTCAGATACCCTCGTGTCTATTGCATTAGAAGTGAGTAAGTGGTAATCTCTTCTATCTGAGCGTAGCCTCACAGTCAGTCTGGCTCCAAATTCAACCGTCATGCCCACTAAAACCCAGCGTGTTGGATCTGATACGGGCCTCCTGTTTTCCCCCTGCAAACTCATTCCACTCTTACTCTGTGGTCTTACGCCCGGGTGGAATGACTGAATTGAAAGGGGCAGATGTTTGTATTGGTTTATGACTTAAGTAAAGATGGACGACTAATTATTCAACAACCAACTAGTTAAGTAGTCAGGTTTGTCTGCTGATCACAGCATGTTCTTCCTAATAAGGTGTTATTAAACAGTTTAGGGAGCTGCTGTCTTTGGTATCTGGCGTAAGATAGTTCAGTTGGTGTCAGGTGAGCTGGAAACCTGACTTTGTCCATGATGTTTGGAAATGTTTCATAGTGTAGCTAATTTTCTCTTCAAGAGTTCACACTTAGCTAATGATTGATTATAAAGCGTGTTTGACATGCTGTCCCGGGAGAAGGCCCTGATCTCATAAGATCCTCAAGCCCAAGGCTCCCTCCTGTTTGCAGGGCGGGAGGGGAGTTTGAGCTCAGGTAGATCTCGAGAACTCCCCTGCTGTTTGAAGCTAGGGAGCAATTATTGATTATTATGAAGATATAACTACTTACTTGGAGCACGTCTATGGTGCCGATTTGGATTAGTCAATTAACTTAAGTTGCATGTTTTTGGATGGAAAGAGGAAACTGGGGGACAGGTGAACTCTGCACAGAAACGTTGGACTAGAACCAGTAACGTTCTTGCTGTGGGGCAACAGTGCTAACCACTTGGTCGATATGCTGCCCATATAGGAAAGTAGGAGGAATAGGGGAGGAAGGGGGGGAATTCTTCAAAACAAAGATGGCTATGGTATGGAACTTAGGGTATTTACGGAGATTTAGGGATTGTCTGATTGGTGAATCATAAATTGGATAATGCAGGACCAGCCGTGATCAATCATAAGCATGTGATCCTCTCGAAATGAGTTTATAAATAAACTTCTCAAAGCAATAATTCACCCCTAAATCAAAATAATGTCATCATTTAACTTTACTGAATTTATTTTTTGATCTCTTAATGAATGATTGGCCTATAGTAGTGTTGTCACGATACTGTAATTCGGTACCAGTCGATACTGAGATACTGAAATTTTAAAAACTTCAATTTTCTGCAAACGATTATAAAGCGTCAATTCATCAACGGATTGCTTGTATGTCAGCTTATAGCCAAACCAGCTGATCAACGTGACTTTGAAATGCTCCACTGTCCCTGTATCTGTGTTCACACTCAGTAAACAGCGGTGAGTTCGGTGAACTGATGACCATCATGGCCAATCATGGTCATTTCTGTTGAGCATGTGAACACAATGACAAATCAGCGGTGTTTAAGAACGTGCTCAACAGTACTGAAATGTTCACTGGAAATGGACGTTTTTAGAATTTCTTATGAGTCTTAGAAATATTTATAAACTTTCTAAATAACTTGATTACTCCAGGTTGCGTGAGACAGCTGTTGCTGAGTGAGAGAGCCAGAAAGACCCAAGAGACTGGGTGTGGAGTTGTTCTATCTGTCTATGTGTGTGTGTGTGTGTGTGTGTGTGTGTGTGTGTGTGTGTGTGTGT
>CAIGQZ010000320.1:11253394-11264877 GCA_903798205.1 Danio tinwini | reverse complement strand
ACACACACACACACACACACACACACACACACACACACACACACACAGTACAGTAACACTGGACTGTTAGTCGTCATTGTATCCCAATATAGTCTGTGGGATGTTTTTTGTTTTTAGATGAAAATCTAACAATGCAACAAATGCACAATTTTTTATTACAGATGGGCATTCAGCTTATATGATTTATTTTGCCAGGGGGGTAAGACAACATTATATCACGCAAAAATAATTCATATCTCACAATGTGATAGCTTACATAAATAAATATAAATACATACACACATAGTTTTACATCAAGCATATTTGACTGGGGTGGAGATTGCATGGAGTTTGTTGTGTGGAGTTTGCATGGTGCTCCGGTTTCTCCCACAGTCCAAAGACATGCGCTGTAGGTGAATTGGTTAACTAAACTAACTAAATTGGCCATAGTGAATGAGTGTGTATGGATGCTTCCCAGTACTGGGTTGCAGTGGGAAAGACATTCGCTGTGTAAAACATATGCTGAATAAGTTGGCGGTTCATTCCGCTGTGGTGACCCCTGATAAATAGAGTGACTAAGCCGAAGGAAAATGAATAAATTAATAATATTTGATTGGACTGTAATACTTTGTCCCGTGTGAGAAACTTGTATTATTCTGTTGATATTTATTAACCAAATAAATACAAATGCAGTCTTAATGCTTTTAGAAGAAAAACCTCTTAAACATTTAGTTTAACGTTCTGTTTCTCAGCTAAAATATGACCAAAAAAAGCTGGCAAAAATATATAAATGCCTTTTGGCTATAAATAAATGTATAAATGCTCAAATAAATACATATTTAAACAAATTCCTTGATTAAATCATAAATAAATAAGTCAAGTTTTCTCTATTATGATTTAATATCCTAAAGTGTATTTTTGTTTTTCATAAATAGTTATTTTATCCCACAGTTTCTACATTTTCTTCTCGTTTTACTCTTATTTACTGATATTTTGGTTTTTTATTTTACATATTATTTTCAGACTAATTTCAAAGATCACACAATTAATAAAGAAAGAAAGAAAGAAAGAAAGAAAGAAAGAAAGAAAGAAAGAAAGAAAGAAAGAAAGAAAGAAAGAAAGAAAGAAAAAAAGATGCGTTCACATTACCAAAAATCATACAAACAACACGATCAGACACTACAAACTATCAACATTCTCAAACTAGCAGTTTTTTATTGGTCAACAATTTGCCAAACAATGAGAACACACTTAAAGGTGCTGTATGTAAGTTCTTGACTCTTCTAACACATAAAATACTATAATATGTGGCAGATATTTAAGAAACATGCTAAGTGAACATTCTTGTTCATTTGAAAAACTATGCTGAAGTCAGATATATACAGTACATTTTGCTTTGAAAATGTGCTTTTCATGCCAGAAATTCTGTCTTTGTTGTGATTCCTTTAATCCGCCCAGTGCCACTTTAGCCAGTTATATTCCAGCACTCTTGGTGGAAACAGTGCATTTCATTTGTTCAACTGGGTGTCAAACTTACATATTGCACCTTTAAATTTCCATGTAGAGCATTTCAATGCAGTCATGTCATTGGCCCTTGAACATTTCCTGCTTGTTACCAAACTATTTCATAACAATTCAATCACAACCTAATGTTAAAACCGCTATCATAACATTATTTATCAATATGTGTCTCTTTTTAGATTCTCGGACGCTATAAAAATTAATATGTAAAATAGGAAATATGTTGGGACCATTGTTTTTGTTTACATTCCTCAAAATGGGCTATAAAGCATAACATTTGAGTTCACAACTAAAGACAGTCAAACTTCCTTACAAAATCTTATTTAGATTTTGCATGTGCTTTCAATTTCCAACAACCGATCATTGTAATAACATAACAATATGCAGATGCTCATCAGTTCTATATGTTAAACAACCTATACTTACGCAAAACCCAAATGGCTACATTGCTTTGCATTAAACCTTAATGGCCCCCATTATAATCAGTGAAGCTGCCTATAATCAATGAGCTGAAAAGGGCCATCTGTGACACCGCTTGCAGATTGTTTTCTGCTTGTGTCAAACTTTTTCATATTGCAGGTCTATATCATGGCAGAATCTCAATCAGCAGACACATTTCTACAGGACGTAACGCACGTCAGAAAGCTGCAGCGTTCGATGCGGTTTATATTTGTATGGCCTCTGTCCAAGGCTCTGAGACAAAGGCCATATCTAAAAATGAACGTTCAGTCCACAGTGAAAGGAAGTGTCATCTTGACCAGTGCCTCCCTTCCTTACAGTCGCTTACGCTCGTGTCCAATGGCCACTTCCTGCTGTTGACGAACAGAACTACAGTTTATTCCTGGACATTTTCTATGCTGTGGGGATATGGTGGCCCCAAATGTTTTATTGGGCACTTCAGTTTAAAACTTAAAACAGGTTATTATAACTACCTGAAACCGAAACTGTAGAAATAAAAAAAAATAATAATAATGTACATATGGTTTGTAGCAAATTGTATTTATTTACTAAAATGATTAACTAAAATAATTGAAATGTAGATAAAAACTATATAGACAGACACTAAAAAACACAGACACACAACAAATTTATTAAAGCAAAAACTTAAAATCTTAAAATAAAAAAGTGCTAAAACTGTAACTATTTTATAAAACTATAACTATTTTATGAATTATTAGTGAATACTAAAATAAACCAAACAATATAGACTGACACACACAAACACACACAAACACACAAAAACACACAAAAACACACACACACACACACACACACACACACACACACACGGGTTTACATATGACTAATGTAACTAAAAAGAACCACAAAATGATTAAACTAAGTGTTGAAAGTCAAACATTTAACATTTTATAGGTCTGGTTTTGAATGGGTGATTCAGAGAGAAAATGAGCTGCTGACAGGAAGTGAGCAGTGCCAGAATGTTCCACTGTGAGCTCTGTGGGGGGAGAAGATGAACACTTACAGACTCAAACTCATTACAGGCTGTGTTTTAATAATGCAACACACAATGACAGTCAGACTAATGATGGTTTTCTGCTGTTTTTCATGTCTGCGCAGCAAGTGGAGGTGGATGGACAGCAGTGTATGTTGGAAATTCTGGATACTGCCGGAACGGTAAGTTAGACTTAGGTGGACATGTACAGACCATGTGTGTGTGTGTGTGTTTGTGAAAAGAACAGTACGTTAACCATTAACACCAAGGTGGTGATGAGGAGGAGAAACTTCCTCATATGTTTGCAAAGTTCTTTAGGTGTAAGCACTTTATAAATGTATACATACTACAACAGTTTGGGGTATCTTACAAATTGTAGTCTGTTTCTGTTTACACATTATTATTATTATTATTATTATTATTATCATTATCATCGTCATTATTATTAGTAGTAGTAGTAGTAGAAATATTATTAGAGTGCTCTTGTCAGGAAAAGTGTTTAGACTTTTTGGATTACTATTAGACATTTTTATGACATTTACATGGTAATTTCTATATTATGAGTATTTAGTTAAAATATACATAATTTACTGCTGCTTTGTGAATAATTTGCCATTAAGTCATTTACAAAAATGTAACAAATTTTGTTTAAAATGTGTATTATGTTTTGAGATTGTGTTGTTCTTGTTTAGTTCTGTTTTATTGAGTTTAAATTAGTTATTATTTTCCATTTTATTGCTAAGTAGGGCTGAACAATATTGGAAAACTTTATTTTCTGCGATAAATATTGCTATATGAATACAGTTTTAGAGAATGGTTTGAATAGCTCTATTTGACGGTTTTCTGCGTGGACCATTTACAGTATTCAGGTACAGAAATGTAATAATCACAATGCAAAAAAAAGGCTTTTCTTACTTTTTGTCTTCTTTCTTGTCCAGATATAAAATAAAATAAAAAATGTTGATCAAGAAAATATATTGTTTAGTTTTCACCGTCAGAAGAAATAAGTGAAAATTAAGAGGTTTTTTTTGCTTGTTTTAAAGAAGTTATCTGCCAGTGGGGTAAGTGGAATAATCTTGTTTTTGCTTTGAAATGTAGATATTTGGACAAGAAGAAAAGTCTAAGTAAAAAATTATTATTTTTTGCATAAATCATATACATTTCATATAAATACAGTAATTAAATACAGTTCTGTAGCTCCTGGTCAACTAAAATTCAGACTGGACATTGCATATCTTCGCGATGTGAATATTGCAGATGTGCACATTGTGATATCGATGCTGAAACGTTATATTGTGCAGCCCTACTATGAAGTGACTTCTCTATGAATTTAAAATAAAATACATTATGAACTGTATTTTTGGTGTCTAAAATATTAGTTTTTTAAGTCTTTTCATTACATTTAAATTTTAGTTTAACCATTGCTTTTTTTAATAAGGGGGCAAATGAAAATCATTGGTTAAAGTTTTATACACTTAGAAATAAAGGTACGCGAGCTGTCACTGGGGTGGTACCTTTTCAATAGGTACACATTTGTACTTAAAGGGTACATATTGGTACCACAAAAGAATATATTAGTACCTATAGGAACACTTTTGTACTTTTTAGGTACTAATATGTACCTAATTGTACAAATTTGAAAAGGTACCAGATCAGTGACAACTCACATACCTTTATTTTTGTTCAGCTTTAAATGGAATTGATTGATTTAATTCTCAACATTATGCTTTAAAAGAAAGTAAATTCAATATTTTTGGCCTTTTAATCTGCCGACGACATCCAGATATTGTGATAAAAACAGCTTTCATTTAAGCATTTCAAAGCTTTAAAGATTTGTCATTTCAGTCATATAATTGCCTTCAGCTAGTGTTTCAGATAGTGTTTGAATTTCCCATGATGTCACAGCCCAGATAAAATCTTGACTGGTAACTGCCAGCGTCAGTGTGCATTAAGTCATCCATGTTAACTTTTAACCAACAATCAAAAGATTAAATGGCTAGTTTAGATTCAAAGGCTTCAACACTGTAGATTGGACATTCAAAAAAGTACCAGATTTAAAAATTAAACACTCTAATCTTTTTTTATTTTGCATATGTCATGACCGTTGCTCACATGATCATTTTCCCCAGCTCTCCCCCTGTTGTAAGCTAATTGATAACTAACTGTGCACATGTCCATCTTCATGGCAGTCCTCATCGAGGTCACAGAGCCATTTTGGCCCCTATGGGGGCTAAAGACATGTTTTCAGTTTCAAAAGCCCCCGTTTTACAACTCCTAAGTTTGATGACAGATGGTGAATGTTGTCCTTGGGCTCTGTGCGCCAGAATGAAGCCACGGTCAAGTGAAACTGAGCCAGAGAAGCGGAGAATATTCCTGTCAGAGATGCAAACTACAAATTGGCTATTTTTTTGAGTAAAATTGGATATTATTGAGCAGTGCTAGTTTCAAATTAACCATACTGTGGAGTATAAACTTAAATGCTGTGGGTGAGGACAACCTAGAAAAGTCAAAAGTGGAGGCTGAAAGATGACAATTTATTTTAAACTTTAAAATACAACAGCTAATTTACACTGTAAAAAAAAGCTGAAACAAACAAAAACAACACAAATCGATTAAGTTACCTTTGCTGTTTTTAAAATTTAAGCAGATTGAACATAAAACTGTTAATAAAAAACTTAAGAATTGTGTTTTAACTTATTTAAAAGTAGTAGTTTAAACAAGTAGTAATAGTCTTTTTTGAGTGCAAGTCGGTCTGCAAGTGGTATAAACCGATTTTACAGTTATTAGGGATAATGAAGTGTGCCTCACACAGGTGAGTGTGCTTGACACACCACCTGTAGAAAACACACACTCTCATCTGTCTGACACTTTAACCGACACATGCACCATACACATTCTTACAATTAGCACATAAAATATATAATATATCATATTAATATATGATATAGTTGAAGTCAGAATTATTAGCCCCCCTGTTTATTTTTCCCCCAATTTCTATTTAACGGAGAGAAGATTTTTTTTTCAACACATTTCTAAACATAATAGTTTTAATAACTCATCTCTAATCACTGATTTATTTTATCTTTGCCGTGATGACAGTAAATAATATTTGACTAGATATTTTTCAAGACACTTCTATACAGCTTAAAGTGACATTTAAACGCTTAACTAGGTTAATTAGGTTAACTAGGCAGTTATTGTATAACAACGGTTTGTTCTGTAGACTATTGAAAAAAAAAATTATATATACATTAATGTATACAAATGTTTATTTATATTTAAATGTAAAAAGATTAAAAAGATTAATACATAACATAAAATTATAAATTAATATTAATATAAATAAGTCAACATTTGACATTGATCATTGTTGTCCTAAAACTATTGAAGAACAGCCATGACACTTTTGAAAAAACATTTTGAACCACTTATTTGTAAATCATTTAAAAAAATATCAACATGTATGTGTGTGCAGTTATGTATACATAATAATTGTACAATGTACACACATATATTATTTATAAATACTTTAAATATAAATATAACTTTTATTTTGTACACAATTAGTCACAACTAATTGTTAAGTAGCACAAACGTTTTGCATTGTTTTGCAAAAAAAAGTCTATCTTGTGTCATCGATCATAAAATGATATGTAAATAATAGTATATATGTAAATATATTAAAATAGTTTACATGTATGTGTGTGTATCTATTTAAACATAATAAATAAACACAGTACACGCAGATATATTATGCAAATACAAACTTTATTTTGTACAAGAGTTAATCGTTAAACAGCACTAAATCACAAATAAGTATGAACACTTTGCTTTTGTGCACTTTTGTGGTTGTCCATACACATTTAACATTGAAGTGTTTACACAATAAAAATAATCTTATCATATGTTTTTGACCACCTATAAAAGTGGAAAAATGGACAACCTCAAAACATTTTTGACACCATTTACACTAATATTTAGCATAATCTATTCATTATTGTTTCTTAAAAACACATCTCAATACCAGGTGTAAACAAGGCTGTGAAACGTAAAACTAGATGTTCTAAAGAATGTTAACACTGCTCTTTCCTTTGATATGAATAGTGTTGTTGTTATACCTGTTTTCACAAAAGAGGGACACCCAAGAAAGTCAAAATTGTATAACATTATTTATTAAAGAAACAGTTTTGATCAACTTAAAGCTAAAATATGTAAATGTAGCAGTCAAGAGTCAGTGGTGTAATAAAATTATAATAGCAAAAAAGAAAATGGTAACCAAAAGCTATCAAGCTCTAAAAAAAGATTAATTTGTCATGGAAGAAAGAAAGAGTTCATTGAGTTTATTTGTGTGGATTTCTCCTCCGCAATCTCAAAGCTCATGCCCACTCACTAGCAAGTTTAATGAGACACTGTCACATTCTCTGGAGAAAATAAATCATTCTCCTCCGTAGCCATCCCTACACATGCACACTTTACTACCATGTTTATTCTTCATGTTTTTAGCAGATCTGGCCACACATAAAGCTGAGGGGCTACCGATGTGCTTTTAGCTGTATTAACGTTACATCACACCTTGTTAGGTCAAATATGCATGCATACATTTATACATGCATACATTCTGCATTATGCATAATACGGGTGTATTTGGATTTAACCGAACTATAAACATTTTTATTTTGTAAAATGTTATTAACCTTTTTGATACAATTTAAAATGGCATTTTCTATCATGTACAGCTGAATTATTATTTTAAAAAAAATGTTTGCATCATAATCCTTCAGAAATCCTTTTGATGTGATGATTTGGTGCTCAGGAAATTAGTTATTTTCTCATTAATAAAGTAATTATTAGATTGATTTATTATAACTGTTGAAAGCAATTAGTTTTGAAACTTTTAATGAAACAGTTTAATGATTTCTTTCCAAATAAAAGTATTAATTTCATTGTAAAAGAATAGTCATATTGACCAAAAGTACTGATAAAATGAAAGTGTAAATTTCGTATTTACATTTTTCTTATAAACAATAAATGTTGTTATGGTTTATTAATATTTACTAAGGCGCTGTGAAAATTACATGGTTGCTTGAAAATATAATGTAATCAAATAAACATAAGTTACTTTATTTATTATGATTTATTATGAGTTAACTGAGTTAACAAAACTGACCTAAAAACAGCTTGCATAACTTAAAAAATAAGTTAAAACTTTATTAACTTACAGATGTTATAATTAACATCAAAATATATCTTGTCATGACTTATTGATTGGATCATTTTTACAGTGTGCCGCTTTTATTATGTATTTAAAAATATTCAGTCAGGTTAAAGTTGTTTTTTTTAAAGCATCTCCATGTGGACATGTAAGGTATTGCAGCTCTTTGCTGTTGCACTGTACCCTCTATGGAATCTATTCAGAAAGGTTTTAATGTATGCTTTAGTGTATATTTATGAATTATACAGACTATTTTATATTTTTTGGTTATTATGAGTTGTCATTATTTGTCCTCAAATGTCATTTTTTTTACTTGCAAAATTTGTTTTATTTATTTATTTTTTACATTTGATCATTTACTTTGTTGGATATATCAAAAAAAGAGAAACGAACATGTTGAACTTGTTAAATGTTTGCTTAATTGTATAATTAGTGTGTGATTTGTACAAAAAGAGTCATTTTTAACCAAAATCAAAGTCTTCATTAAACTCAAACTCAAAATTAAACTCTCAACTTTTGCTCTACTATTCCTTTTTCAGCCTAAATAACTCCACTGTAAAACATTTTGAATATGAATGAATATTAATGAATGAATAAATGAATGAACAATTCTTGGCAATGTGTTTTATCTTAATTTAACTTAACATTTTGCTTTAACTTAATTTAAGTCAGTTTAATATAAAAATTGCTGTTTTTACAGTTTACAGTTAAACAGTATAAACATGCACAGCTTTTACCCAATATCCAAATTTTTTCTAATTTCTTGTTACCTTATTTTGCTTATACTCACTCTGAATTTTTTGGCTGGTTTTGGAGATCCCTTGATTGAACTCCTCCGTTCTCTCTGTAAACTCATCCTCCTCTTCGTTCTCTCCCACTCAGGAACAATTCACAGCCATGAGGGACCTGTACATGAAGAACGGCCAGGGCTTTGCACTAGTTTACTCCATAACAGCACAGTCCACCTTCAACGACCTGCAGGACTTGAGAGAACAGATTCTGCGGGTCAAAGACACGGATGATGTGAGTCTTCATCCACACTTCACCACTGTTCAAACTATACCATGAACTTTGGAGAGCCCAGTTTTTGGGCAATAGGGGTTTGTGCGCTTGTGTGTGCCTTAAAAGAGGACTTACACTCAGTTATAATGATACATAACAGCTTCAAGTGTATTCACTATTTGCTTTATGCAATTACTATATAGGATAAATCACTACATTATAGGATTTACAGAACACCGTAAAAAAATATCTGTATATTAGCAGTTTTCTGTATTTTGTGATTCATGTTTTATTTTTCCTCGTTTATTTATGCTTTTGAATTGCATTACTGGACTGTGATCTTTCTTTCAACAACTTTTATCCTTGAAAAGTTAGAAAAAGTTACTTTTATTACCATTTTGAATAGTTTAAAGTGATATATTGTCTGGGTTGGTGTTGTACATAAATATTACGCTACAAAAACCTTGCCAGTAAATTTGCTGTTATATTACAGACATATATAATATTTTAATTATTACAGATATATTATTATATGTTTATATATAATTTCTTATACATTATAATATTTTTAAACTACAAAAAAAATGCAAATAAAAGTCACTTTGCTAAACTGTAGAGTTGAATTTTTAAGCATAGATCAAGATCCTATAATTCAATTCACAACCCTAATTAAAAGAAAAACACTTGTGAATCACAAAATATGGAAACTGTTAATTAACAGATTTTTTTTTTACTGTGTACTTTATCAACATAAATTAATGCATGAAACCATAAACAGTCACCTATATTTCATGTATTATTGTATATGTATTAAAGTTAATTAGGTTTAAATATTACAAATAAATCAATATTTTTGCAATTTTCCACAAAATAATCCATGATGATCGCATGACTCAAAACTGATATCGCATGTCAAAATAACACGTTGTTTCACATTTTGACCCTACACAGTTTTACAAATCAAGTATTTAGGGAAGCTGGTATCATCTTCTATCTGGCCTATAGTTCACACCCTGCACTTAACACTTAACTCTAACTTTAGCTTTCATCGTGGCCTGTTTTTAAAGCCACCCTGAGCTCTCATATGCTGGACAGCGTCAATAATGGTGACCTCTCCGCTGCGAGGGGGATCGTCTTTGTTGATTTATAAGGACAGAGGTTTTGGCCTCTGCTGCTCTCTGTTTGACAGCTTTGGTTGGGCATGCAAACCGTTTAGTAGTTGAGTTTACTTGTGCATGTTTTTTTTATCTTATTTCAGAGATGTTATCAATAGAGGTTTCTAGCTGTTCTTGTTTTAAAATGTGAAATGTAACTGCACAGACTGCACAGTGTTAACATGATGTCTCTTTTTTATTATCTTTATTTTCTCAAATAGTTTTACACTTTCATCAGATACATGTCAAAGATCATACATCTGAGTACACTCACACATATAAGCACAAATTCTGTATATCCACTTTCTCTTTCAGCAAAGTATGCTTTCCTTATTGTGCGCATCTAAACTAATGTTATACATACTAATATAAAAGAAAAGAAAGGGAGAGAGACAAATAAGCGTAAATAGATAAATAAATAAAATAAGATATACATATACATAACCAACAAAACTATGTACATGTAGGGAGTGATCCTTCTGATTTTAAGCTAATATAAAAGTTAAGGTCTATCTGATGTTGCATAATTGGTCCATTTTTCCCAGAATTAAATAAATTGTTCCATTTTCTGATTTACAAATGCGGTAATTTGCTCCATTTTATAAATTTCTAAACTTAAAGTCTCTTAAACCTCCGGAGGTCTATACTTTGTCACAGATAATGAAATAAAATTAACTTTTTGTGAACATTTTTATATGACATATAATAACAAATATAGATCAAATTCTTGAATAGTAACAATAATAATGTTGATATGCTACCTAAATATGGACTATTTTGCAATTTTGACCAATATTAATTACAAAAAATTATTATAATGAACTTTTTTATTTTTGATTGTATAATGGCTTAAAGCCTTCAGTCTGTTTTGACTAACACTTATCAGAAGTGAGACTGCTAAATGAGGAATAGCAGAGGATTTAAAATCTGTTTAATAATGCAACCTTTTTATTCAGATTTAGAGTGATTTCAGATTCTCCCGAAACCTTTGTGTTATAATTCATGATTTAATAAACCATCTTTTGTCACCAAATCAAAAGCCATATAAATGCTTCTAAGAACTTTAGGGATTTTAATAGGAACATAACAAAATATAACATAGTATAACATAACATAAAATATGTCATAACATAACAGCATAACATAACACATAACATAGCTT
>CAIGQZ010000320.1:11235417-11253384 GCA_903798205.1 Danio tinwini | reverse complement strand
AGACATGACATAACATAGCATAACATTACAAAATATGTCATAACATAGCATAACATGACGTAACATAACAACAGTTTAACATAACATAAAATATGTCATAACATAACAGCATAACGTAACATAGCATAAAGTAACAGCATAGCATATAAAAACATAAGACATAACAGCATAATATAGCATAACATAGCATAACATGACATAACATAACATAACAACATGACAAAATGTCATAACATAACATGGCAAAACATAACAGCATAACATATAGCATAGCATAACAAAACATAACATAACATAGCATAACAGCATAACATAAAAACATATGACATAACAGCATAATATAGCATAGCATAACAAAACATGGCAAGACATGACATAACATAGCATAACATGACAGCATAACATAACATATGACATAACAGCATAATATAGCATAAAATAATATGGCAGGCAATAAAGAACATAGCATAGCATTACAAAATATGTCATAACATAGCATAACATGACAAAACATAACAACAGTTTAACATAACATAAAATATGTCATAACATAAAAACATGACATAACAGCATAATATAGCATAACATAGCATAACATGACATAACATAACAACATGACAAAATGTCATAACATAGCAAAACATAACAGCATAACATATAACAGCATATGACATAACAGCATAATCTAGCATAGCATAACATAACATAACATATGGAATACCATGACAAAATATGTCGTAACATAACAGCATAACATAACACATAACATAGCATAACATGACATAGCATAACACATAACATAGCATAACATAACGTAGCATAACATAACATAAACCGTAACATAACATAACACGAACAAGATAAACGATTATCAATTAACAAATCTAACTTGTTCACCTTTGTAAAATTAAAAATAATTGACTTCCTGTTGTTTTGACACTTCTAAATGTGTGAACATCCCTTAAGTTATAGTTTCTTATGTCACAAATTTGGCTAAGCTTGGATTGAAGCACGGCCAACAATATTAGAGGAAATGAGTCCCTGTGAAAGGTGTGTCAGTGTGTGTGTTTTTGTATCTCAGTGAGTGTGTGTATGAGAACTGGTTCTGAATGGATTCTGAGAAAGATGATATAGTGTGATGACCTCAGTTGACCTGTGTTATTTTAGTCCACTTCCTGAACTCAGCTGATTTGACATTGGGTGGTTGGGTTATTTACTCCATCTTTGCAACCTAGTTCACTTTTTTTATCCTGTAGGTAATATGTCCATTTCCTTGTTACCTTAAAAATATCTGCTGAAAGTAAATGCAAATGCTGCGTCTCACATTTCACTTCTGCTGTGATATCTGAATGGTTTCGCTGGAGTTGTGTGGGAGTTTGTTTTTTAGTTTTTTTTGGTGTGTGTTTGATTTTATATGCAAATATGAATGCATGTTGAGCTCTAAAACGAGCAAAGGGATATCTTTTTCTATTAAGAAATGATAACAGCTGCTGTAAATTGTGGCGCCTCAAGAATGATTTCCGCTAGTTTAGCAACATTGTTTCTGTTAATGTCTCTAAATAGCTCCCTCGATGGGAAACAGACATCAGCAAATGAAGATTTTTTTTTTCAATAATCAAATCAACTACTTTATTACTTCTCCATAATGTGCTGAAAATTCAAATCAATTGCTTTTCATTTGACAATTATGGAAGGAAATGCAAAGTATTATAATGCTGTAAAGAATATATAAAGAGGCTATATATTTATTATGTCTTAGTAAAAATGTTTGTATGAAACTAATTGTGCTGCCATAATTTTTTTAAATGAATACATGCATATACAGTATAGTATACTTACATACAGTACATTCATACATGCATACCTACATTCATACATACATAGGTAAGTAAATATTGTTTAAATCAGTAAATCACTGAATAATTCATTAAATTACTGGTTTAAAGAGGTCATAAAGTGTATGTTCAAATGTGTATATTATGCTTAATGATGAGGCGTTTTTTATGCACTTTTGGGAAGATTAGTAATTGCGATGGTTATACAAACAAGAGTAAATAAAATAACAATAAAACATATTTCTGATCCAAGTGTTTGCTGATATATTTGCCACAGTTAATCATGTTTAAAAAAACAATAGCAGCGAAAACTGATTGTGAAATGTGAAAAAAAAGACGATGATTTCATCCTCAGGTGTATTATTAAAAATATTTTTTCTAATACTCAGATTTTTTGGAAATTATAATAAAATAAAGTAGAATAGAATAAAATTTCATTTGTGTAAGTATCAAACTAAACTGTGTTTGCGGTCTGAATATAGGTGCCGATGATCCTGGTGGGCAATAAGTGTGATCTGGAGGACGAGAGGGTGGTGGGCAAGGAACAGGGGCAGAATCTTGCCCGGCAGTGGAACAGCTGCGCCTTTCTGGAGTCCTCCGCAAAATCCAAGATTAACGTCAATGAGGTGAGCCTCTATGTACCAATAATGCTGAGAACGTCACATTTCTGATGTTAAAAAGAGATCACAATACACTCTTACTATAGTTGTGTTGCTTTAGCCCTGCATTGGGTCAAATATTAACAAACCCAAGAGCAGGGTTTAAAAAGATTAATCTTTTTACTATATATAACTTTTTCAAGGATTTATGTATAGGAATGTATGGCTACTTTTGAATTGTTAAACCTGGATATGAAGAGTTCAAATGCAAAAATCTCTAAATGCCATTTGAAATGTTCTCCTAAAATGAGCATTTTTCTCAGCCTCCAATGTTTATGTTCAGTTATTTCACTTTTAAGGCAATGATAAGAATGCATTTGTCACTATAAAAGTAACATTACTGAGCCTACACACTAATCAGAGAAAAATGCTATTTTTAGAAGAAAATATCAAGCTGCATTTAGAGGTTTTTGCATCTAAACTCTTCATATGTTTATTTCCAGAAAATGTGGGGTTATTTCAACCCAGAATTGGGTAAAATGGACAAAATCAACCGCTGGGTTACATTTATGAATTAAATCAATAGCATTTTGCCCAATGGTTGGGTTTGTCCATAATTTACATACATTGGTGCATATATAGTTGAGAAAACACAACACAAAAAAGTTCAGGATTATAATTATATAATAATTATATATATATTATTTTAATTATTTAATGAAATTTTACACTTCTGTTTTTAACTGCATTCAACGGTCACACATTTCATCCACAATATACAGACGTATAAACATTCATTCATGCATTCATTTTCCTTTGATTTAGTCCCTTATTTATCAGGGGTCGCCACAGCGGAATAAACCACCAACTATTCCAGCATATGTTTTATGCAGCGGATGCCCTTCTAGCAGCAAACCAGTACTGGGACACCCATACACACTCACATTCACATTCACAGTCAAACACTCTGACTAATTTAGTTCATGCAATTCACTAATGGCTCAAACCCATGCAAACACAGGGGGAACATGCCAACTCCACACAGAAATGCCAACTGGCCCAGCCGGAACTCAAACCAGCAACCTTCTTGCTGTGAGGTACCAAACTGTTTTATAGGTTATAGCTGTTTTAATGCAGGTCTCTTTTATCTTATGTTTATTTCAAAACACACAAGATATTGCTGCCTTACACCCTAAAAGTCAAACAAGGTCAAACAAGGACAATCCCAAGACTAGGTTAATTTTTAAGTTAAACTTAAATTACACTTTTTAACCTAATGGTTGGGTTTGTATAGATGTTTATTCTTTAAATATAGTAATGTATATGTAAAATTACTTTTTTTTTTTTTAAGAAGTACATGGGCTGTATATTAGCCTGATGTTGTCCTGGGTCTGTTTTGTAGAGGTTTGTTTCAGGCTAGGCTTGTCTTCTTACATGCCTGTGTTGGCGTCACCATAGAGCTGCTCTTCTGTGAGAACAGTGTCATTGTCAGCGAGTGATATCTCTCCATGAAAGCGCAGTCACACATTAGCCAAACAGCAGTCAGCTGCGCCAGCCGGACACACAGCGGCCTTTTGTGAGCGTAAAGACTCCTGCCTACATGACATAGAGCTGCTTTGAGTTCACTCAGTACGACCGCGCTCAATTACTTCTCCTTACAAGCAGAGTTATATGAAAGCCTGTGTGGTTTCTGAAGGTTTACCACAGCCCGGATGATTTGAGGCCCTCGCTCCAGGATTATTCATTTACTTGTGTCAAAAGTGCAGACCTCAGTATCTTTAACACTCCGACCACCATTAAGTATAGTCATGTGAAAAAATTAGGACACCCTTTTTTGTATTACAAGTAGTAATTAAAAATAGGTATTCAAATTCAGAAGATGAAATCTGAGATGAACAGCATCTCACACATGCCAGTATTTATTTCATAAAAATAAAGCATGATAGAAAAGGCATTGATTCTGATGCTTGTAGATCCACTGCCATTTATAATTACTTAAAGCAATCCTTTTATTTCTGTATGACCTTCTCGGCCTCATTTTGGAGCTTTGATTTATTGATTAACACCTTGATTTATTTTGCTTTTCTTTTTCAGCTTTAGTCCTGTTGTAAGTTTGCTGATGTGATTATAGGATTATTGTGTTGTTGCATGTGCCAATTTTGTGTTAACACACACCTGAAGGCTTGACAACGACAAACTGCTAAAACTTCTACTTCTGATCAGTTGATTAGAAGTACCTGGACTATGTTGTTGTTCATCTTAGGTTTCTATTTTTCCAATTTTAAGACCTGCCAAAAATTAAATACATTTTTTACAGCATGATACGGAAAAATTGAAATATTGGGTGTCCTAACTTTTCGCATGACTAAATGATGATCTAAAATGTCGACTGTGTTTGATATGACAAGTTATGACTATATATTATGGCTCTGTCTTGGCAAATTAATGTCTAGGCACAAAATTAATATTTTCAGTCATCTAAATGATGCTGAGCCCACCCAGTATATGCAATACTCACTCTTGATGTCAGTTCACAATTCATCACTCATTGCATTTAGTGCTTCTAATACCTGTTCATTCTTCTTCTATCCATTGCGAATTAAACTAATTACTGGCATCTTACTGAGTAAGCAACACTCTGTGCCTAGCAACATAAAATGATAAAACAAAAGCAGTGCGAAAACAAAGACATTATAAGTACATTTTACATATTTAACCAGGTTTTATCCAAACAATTTTTAACAACAGGGAGTTGTAAATAACATCTATTTTAGTAAAAGGAAGAGTTGGAAAATGTATTGAAAGTCTGTTTTGTAAATTTTTACCCTTTTGCAATTCTAGTGTTAAAGTCTCCAAGTCTTCTGTAAGCAAAATGCAGATACTAATTTAATGGATCTCTCTCAATAAGATAATGAGGAACTTGAGTCGCGATTGACCACTGTTAAAGTGATTCATCGCTCTCGGTTAACTCAGCCAGAGAGCTTCGCTTTTTACAGGCTTTCATGGTTCTTTTTATTCCTTTTTTATTTTTACAGCCCAAAGGGACAATAACACACTCATAATTAGTGAGCAAGATTGCACGCACACCAATAATCAGATAACTATTTAAAATTAGTCCACTGGAATAACCCGTTTCACTATTTTGGATACCGTGTATATAAGACTATATTGAAAATCAGGTTAGTGAAAATCAGTGGTGACTCATTAAATGAAAGCATACACGCAAGCTTGAAAGCATTTGTTTTTGTTATAGTTGTGATGTTAATTATAGGATTATAAGCTGCAGAGAATTTCAAAACTACAATAAGGAAATTTGCACTGACTTTATGAATTGGTAGAAAAAATAGTTTGTAAAATAGTTCAGCTAATTTATGAGATCAGGCTGTCTCATCTTTTGATTTTTATTTGTATAATTTGTGCACCCAAATCCCACCACTAAATCCCAACCATAATTGGGCTATGAGCAAATCATACTGGAAAATGTATGAATGAGATTGGGCAAACTGTACCAATTAGCCACTAAATCTTAAGTTATGAATTGCCATGTGATTGTGACCATACCTCTTTAATAATTTCATGGGTTAAGGTGAAAATTTTGACTTTTTGGCTCTTCATAAAGTGTAATATGTCTGTAAATTTCAGTAATACAACATATTTGATATGAACACAACAAAAATTCTCCTGCACTGAGCCACAAATCTTCACTTCAGCAGCACTAACATACACCAAATTTACAGTTTTGTTTAAATCTATTCTGAATGTTTTAACTGGGGGATTTATCCATATAAAATATACCTGATTATATAATCACTGTTTATATAACATTTTTAATAAAAAGTAATTAAAAGAGACTCCCAAAATCGCCTCTGTGATTTGACTTGATTTGATTTGAATTTTGAACCCAGATTTATGTCCTAAATGTTTGCAAATTAGTGCACATCTAATTAAAAGTGCATCATTTGCATAGTTAAACATGACACATTAGAATTCTATTAGTCATAGATTTTTTTTTAATTCTTAATGCAGTCAAACAACTGGGAAAATATGGTTTCCAATATATTCATTGCTGGGATTTACTGTATTCACCTGCAGTGTCTTGCCTTAAGACTGAGTTTCCAATATATTCATTGATGGGATTTACTGCATTTACCTGCAGTGTCTTGCCTTAACTCTGGGTTTAACTCACAAACACTCACTCTTGCTGAATGCGCTCAAATCTACCATGAGGACACTTTTACATCTGCGCTAATACAGCAGACCCGACAGAATGCAGGTTAAGTGTTTGCACAAATTAGGGTGATGGGCAAAAATCCACGTTGATCAGCTTATCTTTAAGCTGTTTATGGTCTTATGGGGAACAGTCCGGCACATTTACATGACCACACACATTGTCAGCTTACTAAATGTGGAATGATTAGCATATAAGAAATAATATATGGAAATGGTTTAGTATTTTTTTATTTGTGTCACCTCCCTGCCTCTAGACTAGTGTCGTTACGAAATTGGCGGCTTGTCCGGGACTTAATCAGGAAACCTTTGCTAAATAAATATTAGTTGTTTTGTAAATATACAAAATGTCAAAATAAATAAATAAGAGGGGTTGTTTTGAGTTTTTTTTTTGTTTGTTTGTTTGTTGTTTAGGGTACTTTTTGATGTTGACTTTGATTTTGACTCTTGATGTTTTTTCTTACGTGTGTTGTTATTAGTTTATTTGTTATTTAAATAAGAGAAACTGTTTAGATTTTGTTTTGTTGAGTTTTGTTTTGAAGTGTTGTTTTCAGATTTAGTTTTGTCTTGGTTTGGATGTGAATGTTTGTTCTTTGTGGATTTTGGTCATTTCAAATATATTAATATAATATTTAATATATAATTAACAGTTTAAAATTATTAGGAATATTATTGATATATAAAAGATAATTTGATTGCAAATGACATAGCTTTACATTTGTTTAGATTTTTTTTGTCTCTGATTTGTTTTAAGTTTATAAGTTTTATTAATATCATTACGTTAAATTTCATACCAAAGTTACAGAACTTTAATTCAAAAGTTTTAATTCAAAACTTACTATGTCAAGATAATTTCACATAGTCGATATGTAATGCACATCTGAAACTGCTTTCAGTGGTAAAGCAAAATATATTTCCAACAGTTATTTTATGCCATTTACTTGGCTAAAATGGACTTTCTTAAAGAAAGCAAAACTTACATCTACACTAATTAGACAGGACATGACCGGATTAGACAGGAACATTTTCTCTCACTCCAAGTTGCTGCTGTGGTCAAATCATCTTGTTTATCAGCTTTCCATTAAATGAATGAAGCAAAAAAAGTCATTATTGATCTATAGAGGTATAAGCAAGTCCATTTACTCGCTTTATCTTTATACTGCAGCTACTTTATGCTGATTGTCCAAACCTTTTAGCAAGGTGCGTCCTGTACTTCTGCATCTGTTTATCTGTGTAACTGAGATCATCTGTACAGTATGTGTGTAGCGAAGCGCGGATTATGAGCTTATCCTTCTCAACTCACATCTCCTCACAACACATGGCGGCAGAGATATTCTGCATTACCAGGGCTAATGAACATCAGTTGCAAATGTCTAATTATGTGTCTGTTACTATCCACTTGTGACATTGTGAATCACTGTCTGACATAAACATGATTTTCAATAGTATTCTAGCACACCATGAGGATGTTTATACTATTCGTTGTGGACTTTTGGCACCAGTTGAACACAGAAACCGTGACGTCAGACTTAACAAGCGGATAGTTTATCTCTGGCCATTGTGTAAAAGCTGCAGATGTTGTGTGGAAATGACTGATAATGCAGGAGCTGTTTTTGTCCCGCTGGGAGCCCAACATCTGTGCGAGGAAGCGTCCACACCTCCCAATGACTGATTTGTGTCTGTTTTTTTTTAGTATTTGTCTTCTCCAGTTTGTACGCATATTTTAGTTGTTTGTAAAAGTCTCCCTTTGGATATGCTTGGAATTCAGAGTCGGTTGTGTGTTTATGCTGTAAATCTGATCTTATTTCCACAAAGCAGACAGTTTTCACGTCTTTAGACACGGCAAACAATAATTAGCATACGTTTGACTCTGACTCTTGAGTCCTAAAGATATTGCTTTTTTTGTTTGGGGTGTTTACAGTACTTTGTGTTTCTATTTAGTTTTTATTTGTTTAGTTAGTTGTTTTTGTTTAGTTTTGATGTTTTATATTTGGTTTTGTTTGTGTTTTCTGTGTTTTGTGCAGTTTTTTTTGTTTGATTTTGAAAATTGTTTTGGATTAGTTTTTTTTTGTTTGTTTTTTGTGTGTGTTTTTATTTAGCTTTGGTTGTTTTTTGTTTGACTTTTGCTACAGTTCAGCATTTTGCCTTTTGTGTTCTGTGTTTTTGTTTTCTGGAGTTTTATTTTCAACATTTATTTTGGGTTTAGGGTTTGCTTTTTGTGTTTAGTTTTTTTTGTTGTTGTTTTTTTTACTTATTTTTTTTCTTTTACTTGGTTTTTGTTTTTGTCATTGCGAGAGACGTAACAAGTAGATAGTTGTGTAGGGGTGTTTATATTAGTTTGTGTTTTGTTTTAATTTGTTTTTAGTTGCTTGTTTTGTTTTTTGAAGTTTGCGGTTTTATTTTTTATTTTCTATAGTTTTCTTAGTGGTTCTTTGCTTTAAGTTTTGATTTTAATTTGTTTTATTTAGTGTTTTGATTTTAGTTTTTTTAAGTATTAGTATTATTATTTAGCTGGTGTATTTTTTTATTCAGCTTTTGTTTGTTGTGTTTTGTTTGTAGAGTTGTTTTGCCTTGTGTTTTGTTTTCCTAGAGTTTTGCTTTCATCATTTGTTTTGTGTATTTTTGAGTTTTGCTCTGAGTTTAGGGTTTGCTTTGTGTTTAGTTTTTGTTTTTAGTTTTTTATTATTCTTTCTTTTACTTTTTGTTTTTGTCATTATGTGAAACTATTATATAAGACTTAACAAGCAGATAGCTGTGTAGGAATGTTTATAGGAATTTGAGTTGCTATTTTTTACTTAGTTTTTGTTTGCTTAGAGTTTTAGCTTTTTGAAGTTTGCTGCATTATTTCTTTGTTTAGTTTTCTTAAAGTTTCTTTGCTTTGGGTTTTGATTTTTTATCGTTTTTTTAGTTAATTTTGTATATTTGTTTTATTTCTTTTTTTAGTTTTTGATTAGTTTTTTAACTATTATTATATTTTATTTTTTGTGGGGGTTTTTTTAGCTTTGAGCTGTTTTTTGTGTTTAGTTTAGTGTTTTGTATTGTGTTTTGTTTTCTTTGAGTTTGGCTTTCAACATTTGTTTTGTTTTGTTCTTAGTTTTGCTTTGAGTTTAGGGTTTGCTTTGTGTGTTTAGCTTTTGTTTTGAGTTTTTTTTTCATTCCTTTATTTGCTTTTTTTGTCTTGTCATTATGAGAAACTATTACATCAGACTTGACAAGCAGATAGTTGTGTAGGAATGTTTATAGTAGTTTGTGTTGCTATTTTTACTTTGATTTGTTTTTGTTTACTTAGAAATTTTGTTTTGAAGTTTGCCATTTTATTTAGTTTTTTGTATAGTTTTCTTAGTGTTTCTTTGCTTTTGAGTTTTAATTCTGATTATATTTTGGACTTTGTTTTTTAGTTTTGTGTATTTGTTTTGATTTTGTTAAATATTATTATATTTTAGCTTGTGTGTTTTTTATTTGGCTTAGTTGTTTTTCTGTTGAGTTTTTAGTTCAGTGTTTTGTCTTGTGTTTTTGTTTTGTTTGAGTTTTGCTTTTAACTGTCTTTCGGATGAGACATTAAACTGAGGTGCTGACTCTCTGTGGTCATTAAAAATCCCATGGCACTTCTTGTAAAGAGTAGGGGTGTAACCCCGGTGTCCTGGTCAAATTCCCTCTATTGGCTCTCACCCATCATGGCCTCCCAATCATCTTCATCTATAGAATTGACTCTATCACTGTCTCTTCACTCCATCAATTGCTGGTGCGTGGTGAGCTCACTGGCGCTGTTGTCCTGTGGCTGCCGTCGCATCATCCAAGTGGATGCTTGCACACTGGTGGTGGTGTGGAGAGACCCTCAGTCATGAATGTGAAGCACTTTGGGTGTAGACACACACAGTAAATGTGCTATGTAAATACACATTACATTACAGCATTTGTGTTGTTCTGAGTTTTGCTTTTAGCTTAGGATTTCCTTTGTGTGTTTAGTTTTTGTTTTAAATTGTTTTATTTATGTTTTACTTGCTTTTTGTTATTGTCATCATGAGAAGCTATGATGTCATCATCATTGTACTTACAGTAACAAGCAGATAGTTGTGTAGGAATGTTTATATAGTTTGTTTTGCTATATTTACTTTGTTTTTGTTTTTGCTAAGAATTGTTTTTGAGTTTGCTGTTTTATTTTTGTTTTTTTGTATAGTTTTCTTAGTGTTTCTTTGCTTTAAGTTTTGATTTTGAATATTTAAAACATAATAATTTTGTGTATTTTTTTATTTTGTTTTAGTTTGTGTGTTTTTATATTTAATTTTGAGCTATTTTTGTGTTTCATTTTTAGTTCAGTGTTTTGCCTTGTTTTTTGTTTTGTTGAGCTTTGCTTTCAACATTTCTTTTTGTATTGTCTTGAGCTTAGCTTGAGTTTTGAGTTTAGTTTTTGCTTTTACTTGGTTTTTGCTTTTGTCATCATGAGAAACTATGAAGTCAGACTTAATGAGCAGATAGTTTTGTATGAATGTTTATTGTAGTTTTTGTTACTTTTTTTTTGCTTGGATATTTGCTTTATTTTCATTTTTTGTATATTTACTTAGTGTTTTTTTGCTTTGAGTTTTGATTTTGAATATTTTTTTCTTTAGTTTTGTGTATTTGTTTTATTTTTTTGTTAGTTTTTTCCAGTATATTTTTTTTGTTTGTTTTTTTATTTAGCTTTGAGTTTTTAGTTTAGTGTTTTGCTTTGTTTTTATTTTGTTTGAGTTTTGCTTTCAACATTTTTTTTAGTATTGTTTTGAGCTTAGCTTGAGTTAGCTGAACCTTATAAACCTAATCTCACAATACATGCATGACAATTCTCACTTTCTCTTTCTCTGTTCAAAAGAGTTTTTTGCCAAAGCATTGCAAATTACATAAGCACTGAATAAAGAAGTGATTATAAATGACATATATACATTCATTAAAAAAACAACACTAGCGTTGTGTTTAAAAATTAAGTAATAAATAAATAATAAAAATTATTAATTAAAATGTATATAATAAACAAAATACACAACTGTATATGCATTCAGATGAGATATAATCTCTAGTAACACTTTATTTTGATGGTCCTTTTGAGTATTAGTAGACTGTCTACTTAATATCTGTTGATACTGACATTTAACAGTCCTTCAACAGACATTTAACTGACTATAAGAAACTTTGCAAGTATATGTCAACTTACACTAACCTTAACTCCAACCCAAACCTAACAGTCTACTTATAATCTAATGATATTTAGTTGCAATGTAACTTAAATTCAACAAACGGACCATCAAAATAAAGTGTAACCTAATCTCTCTCTTTTGCTAATGTTCAGGTGCTATAAAGATATTTTTTGTGTTGTGATGGAAGGCGATTTATCATTTTATCTTTTTTTTGCTCTGAAGTGTATAATGAAACA
Organism: Danio tinwini; assembly: GCA_903798205.1. Classification (NCBI taxonomy): domain Eukaryota; kingdom Metazoa; phylum Chordata; class Actinopteri; order Cypriniformes; family Danionidae; genus Danio; species Danio tinwini. Next base: position 11,241,319 of record CAIGQZ010000320.1, on the reverse strand, counting down.
TTTGTAAATTGATTGTTTGGAATAAAGTTGGTTCTTAAAATTCGGTTCTCTTTCTTTCTCTCCTTCTCTCCACAGATTTTCTATGACCTGGTCCGGCAAATCAACAGGAAAACTCCAGTAACTGGAAAGCCACGCAAAAAGTCCACCTGCCAGCTGCTCTAATACACAGCTGTTCTTTTGCTCTGAGCCAGGTAGATCTCGATTATCATTGGCTGTGACAAGCTATCAGTCACTTCTGTTTTAAATTCTTTATCTATTGCTTTAAACTTAGATCTAAAATACCTTTTTGTTCCTGCAGGTCTGATTTACTGCTGTGTCTATCAGCAGTGCCAGCATTCCGACGTTACTAAAACCTAACATCGAATGGACTTTCCTATGTGGTGATGCCCCTTTAACAAACCAACCAACCAACAACCAACCAATGGATTCAAGGCTACAGTACCATGACAGTTTTTTGCACATAGATAACCATCATCACTTTCCAATGTGGCGAGAAAGAGATTTTTACATATAAATATATAAATATATATTCTAACTGTATGCAACCGAATAAGAAAATGAGTAAATGAATACAAAGCTAGACAAAAATAATTTTAAAAAATACAGAGCCTACACGCAGTGTTATCGCTAACGGAAACAGCCACCGTTGTAAATGTAAGGAGGGAATGTCTAACCAGGCTGTGCACGTTGACATGGCAATTACAATGATATTTATAAGCACCACTATTTTAGCCAGAGAGGAGAGGAAGTCCAAAGAACTCCTATATAAACCATTCTTACTGCTAACTTTCACTCCGTTTTTTTTTTTTTTTTTTTGTAACTTTATTTTTTTGCTTTTATTCTAAACATGATTTCTTCTGCCTTTATTTCTCTTTTATAAATTACTAGATTTCATTTTTTTTTTTTTGCTCTATGGAGATGTTATATTCACAACAGCTATTGATTGATTACGTTTTACCTTAGGAAAACCTGTGGATACAATGATGTACATGTAAAAAGTTCAAAAATATAATTTTTTTTCTGTCGCTATCATTGTCCTTAGCCTCAGATGTTGCCTTCAAGTATGTGTTAAGACCTTTTTGTGTCTCTTTCTCTCTCTTTTTTTATATAAATATATAATTTAGGTCCATCTCATAGCCTACGCCGAACTTTGTACAGCAGGCTTTTTCAAAAAATGAAAAATAAAAAAGGGGGTATTTAAAAAAAAATAAAGGGTTTGACAATTACGTTGTAGTACCCCTCATACTGTATCCCCTCATCATTTTGGGTGGTTCGGTTATGAATAGTCAAATATCACTTGATCCTGATCAAATGTTGGACAAATATACAGTATATATATATATATATATATATATATATATATATATATATATATATACATATATATATTTTTAAAAAACAAATTGGGGGTTTTAATACACACGACTCAAACTTTGCTCCTTTTGCTTGCTGGTGTCAACCGAGGATATGAAAACCAAATATTGGATCCTGAGGAAACGATGTCTGTTAGTGACTTTGTAATAATTTGCCCTGTTTTCTGTCTTCGTTAGTGTTGGATTAACTGAATGTGAGGGTGTGTGTTAAAAATGGGAAGAATCGATTCGAACTTCAAAAGAATTAATCGCACATCAAGTGCGATGGGAAAAGGTGTTCATAATGCGCTCTGTAAAGCGGTTGTAGCATGAAATACGTGTCTCTTTAAACATCAGAAGGACAGGGTGCAGCATGCAGTATGTACACGTAATGAATTGTTTATGAATGCTTTGAGGATTTGCACTGTGTAAAGTGAAGAACACGACTCCTGGGAGTGTCCGAAACACAGACGGACACGGGTAAATATTACGAGTCTTGTGTTGTTCTGATTACTGCAAGCAAATGCCTTGATGCTGTTAAGGTTTTAAAAGAAAAAAAATACAAAACAAACTCCAGGATTGAGACCGAGGCGCAGTATTTCCAATGCAACATCGTCTGCTTTTGGATGGGCGGCGGGTGGAGGGAGGAACAAGTGTCAACTTAAAAAGCCTTAAATAAACGTGGTGCAATTTTGTATAACCAAGCATCTGTAGTTTAATAAATTGGATTGCCATGCAAGGGCTCACAAGAAGCCAGTTTTGCCACTTGAATGTTTTGTGTATTGTTTGAGCATTTTCTGTCAGTCCAATAAACAAATGAAAACATTTAACTTATGTTACGTTTAACCACGATGGCACATTTGCAGTAAAGTACTTATTATCTGATTAAGGCCGGATGAAAAACTGGACTGGTTTCTTTGGAGGGAAAAGAAACTGGCTGACGGTGTCTTTCACTTCCCAGAAACGTAATAGATGGGTTTTGCAAGATGAAAAATTATTGGTGTTATATAGATTCACTCCAGTGCTTTTTTTTTTTTTATCTACAGATGATATGTTCAGATGCTGTCTGCTGTATAACCTGTGATTTTAAAGCTTACGTCATTTCAGAATACGCTGTCATTTAGTAACACTTGTCACAAACACTTAATAACAATAATAATAAACTACTTCTATATAAAAAAAACATACACATCACATGGTTGACAGAAATATATCTCTCTCTTTATAGCTGAACAATATATCGTTTGAGTATCGATATCACAATTGTTTATTAAAGATTAAAAGATAATAAATATTATTTAAAATGTAATTATTTATACAATGACGGTAACCATTTTATTTTACGTTTGATTTTTGTCCTTGAATAATGTTACACTCCCCAGAGCTTTTATTTTGCTCTATCGTATGTACATTGCTCAGCATAGAGTACACCCCATTTTGAAAATGAATATTGTTATCTGTTTTTCAATGAATATAGGCTATGTATTTTGGTGCGTTTAAACAAAACAGATATTACATTACATGTAAACAGATATATTTATTAAACATTATATTTGGTAACACTTTACAATAAGGTTCATTAGTTAATGCATTTACTAACATGAACTAATCATGAACAACACAGCATTTATTAATCATAATTCAATATTCAGTAATGCATTACAAACATCCATGTTCATGTTGAATAACATTAGTTAATGCACCGTGAATTAACATGAACTAACAATGAACAAATGCTGCAGTAAATGTATTGTTCATTGTTTGTTCATGTTAGTAAATGCATTAACTAACATTAACTAATGAACCTTATTGTAAAGTGTGACCTTATATTTTAGTCACAGAACATCTTTAGAAATGGAAAGATAATAAACTTAAATCCAAGCCAAATATTACAAACTACAACATTTCAAGAAAATCATATATATTTTTAGTTTCTCTTGATTTTTGCTATTTTTTTAAATTTGTATTTAATATTTTCCCTAACATTTGGGCTACTAATGTTTGAACCATTATTGTAAGTTATTTTGTTAGATAAGCTCCAGATTTGACTTCAGTACTGACTAATCTAATGTATATGCACAAAAATAATATTGTAAAGCATCCTATAGAAAATATCAATTTAAATGAGAGATTTGTGGAGGGTGTATATGCTGAGCACTGTATATATGCTTGTCATTTATTATATTTTAGGCAGATGCACTGCATAGAAAATGATCCTAATCCTAATCGATCTACATGAAAGAAATGTTTCAAAATAGAGCAATTCAAACCATCAGGTGAAGTTCTATTTATAGCGAATATATATTGCAGCAAAACAAAATAGTGCAATGTCAGATTTTTCTGCATGCATATACACACACACTAATGGTTTTCATGAATTATTTTACATTATTGAGAAGCACATATTTGGAAGTTATTAATATTATTATAATACTTATAAAATGACAATTGTTATTATAATTATTATAATACTTATAAATTGACAATATTACATAATCCGTGTGTGTGTGTGTAGTTATGTAATATAATTTACTGTAAACATTTCTATAGACCATTTCAATGTGGTCATGTCATTGGCCCATGAAAACTTCCTGCTTGTTGTCAAACTATTTCATAACTGTAGCAAGAGGCAATTTAATGATAACTGTATGTTTAAACACCTGTCATAGGACTATTTATCAATATTTGGACTTTTTTTTAATTCTCAGAAGCTATGGAAATTAAAAATGTAAAACAGGAAGTACGTTAGGACCATTGTTATTGTTTACATCCCTCAAAATGGTCTATATTGATTTATTGTATTAATGTGATTGTTTATTAATATGTAGTACACACAATTCATTGGCCTATTAATTATATTTACAGTTTGAATAATGTTGGTAGTGTTATTAATTAGTTTATTAGAATAAACTAATTTAAATGGTAAATTAGTGTAATGCTAGAAACAACCGAAAACAAAAATGTAACGGGTCCCTAAGCTACTTAACCTTTGATTTAGATAAACGCTTTAAACAACTGTATTAAAATAAACAAAATGACAACTTACCTTGGCCATTTTCCCGTGAAATTTAGGTTTAATGTTTATGGCCATTAATACATATTTAGATATTGAATAATATTGATATTGTTTATTTAGTCGAGCATAGACTATTCCCTCCAGTACAGTAGATGCCGCTGTCCCCTTTCTTCACCGAAAATATACAAGAATCGAAGAAAATAAACCCACACATGACATGTGAGAAACACAACAGTGCTAATAGAAGTTTTACTATGGATTTAGCGGTTTATATCACCTAATAACAATGATATAACGTTGATAGAAAAACCGTATACGTTAGTTTTGTGCCGCACGTGCGCGCGCTGACTTTCCGTGACGCTTCCAAACCAGATTTTCGATTGACCTCCTCTAAAACAGTATATGATTTCTGTATGATTAATTTAATTTCATGATGAATCTCAGCGTGACTCTTAGGTCCTATAGTAGAGCTCGTGTGTGTCGGAATAAAGCGACTGTCTCGGTTTACAGAAGACTGTCAGTTGCTCCTGAAGAGCCTCAGTCCGTGAAAACACGCAGAGCTCCGGGGAATGCGACCGTCCTGCTGTTCCCCGGGCAGGGCAGTCAGTATGTCGGTATGGGGAGGGGATTGCTGAAGTATGGAAATGTCAAGGAGATGTTTTCTGTAGCTCAGAAGGTGCTCGGTTATGACCTGTTGTCTCTGTGCTTGAATGGACCCGACAAAGACCTGATGAAGACTGTCCATTGTCAGCCTGCGGTGTTTGTCTGTTCGCTGGCTGCTGTGGAAAGACTCAACCATGAAAATCCTGCTGTAAGTTACAGTATATGCTATTATATGCTGTTGTAGATGTGTTGATTATTCAATATTCATATAAACTCTTATTTATAGGCTATTGAGAGCTGTGTGAGTGCAGCAGGTTTCAGTGTTGGTGAATTTGCAGCTTTGGTGTTTTCTGGAGCAATGAACTTCGCTGAAGGTAAAACTGACCCCAATGTTTACAAAAATAGTACTTTTTAAATTTAATATCTGCAAAAACCTAGGTTATATATCTCCAAAATCAAAAGGAATAAGTGATATATATATAATATTTCTTTATAAAAGTATTGTCTGTATTTTATAATGCATTTTTGTTTCATAAAATTATATTTGGCATGAAGCTTAAGGACTTTTTTGTAGCACAAATAAAGTGTATATACAGTCTAGAATATTGTAATTGTAAATTACTTTTTAATGGTTTATTGATGTAACAGACATAAAATAAAATATAAATCTTCACCCTAGAAATAATAGGTCCTATCTGACATTTGTCTCCAGTTTGAGTGATTCTCATATTCATATTCTTTGACAGCAACGTATTTACATTGTGATGTTATTTTATTACTATTAATAGTGGAATAATATTGAGGACAATGTCAATTGAATATAAAATATTGCACCACATGCTTGCATTTAAAAAAAGGTTATTTAAAAAGTATTTTATCTATATACACACACACACACACACACACACACACACACACACACACACACACA
>CAIGQZ010000320.1:11197170-11230417 GCA_903798205.1 Danio tinwini | reverse complement strand
ACATACCAACTCCAAACTTTTAAACAGTGCTGTAGACTGTATTACAGTCTGTTAAACCAAATGAACTGTTTTCATTGACTGATACATGTCCCAATCTATTTTCAGACACAAAATAAACATTGTTCTTACCCAGGCTGCCCACTTTCTAGCCTCCTGACAGCCATTTTGAAGCTGTGGAAGCAGCCAGGACGTCCTGAACATCGGCATAATCTTAGACCCCCAAAGATTGGCGAGGATTCTTCTTAAAACGTTAAAAGAAATTCACACTCAATCAATACTGTCATATGCATTGCTTTAGGCATTCATGTGACTGTAAACTCACCCAGAGAACACTCTCCTACTTAGGACATAAGGATAAATCCTAAAATTCAGGTTCTGCCATGGGACAGGCGGTTCTTGGCGCCATTTATAGTCCATTTCGTCCCCTATTTGAGCCAGCTGTCGTCCGATAATCTGGGTGACTCTAATATTTAGATAAAAAAAAAAAACTATCAGTTAATTCATATCATTTTATTTTGCAATATAATGTTTCTATTAAACTAGTGCTGTCAAAAGATTAATCGGTGTGTATATACACATTTTTATTTAATGTGAATATTTTTGTTTTGTATATATTTATATGTATTATTATTATTATTATTAAACATGTTTAAACACATTTTAATCTGTTTTTAATGATTTTTAAAAATATATTTATTTATTTATTTCATTTTTCTTTTATCCTTGTTTATTTATATTTTATATATATATATATATATATATATATATATATATATATATAATTTTTGTTGATAGAGAGTAAATATACACAGTAGACACAGTAAATCTTATATAAATACAAACTTTGGGGGATGCAATTAAAGGGATTAATCTTTCGACAGAATTGATCTAAACAAACAATTACCTCATATTGAATGTATAGAGATTACTGTTGTCAACCTCAGCAGGTCCAGCCTGCAGGGATGTAGTGTTTTTCTGCTGTCTAGTTTCTTCCACCATTGTGTCCTGCAAGGTGTGAGATCATATTGATGAAACTTATTCATCCATTCATTTGCCTGCTGTATATTTTCACTTTTCCACTTCCTTTCTCAGCTGCGGTTTTTGATTTTGTTTGTGTGGAGGAAGAGGACTTTGTTATTTCGCCCTGCCCTCTTTTTTTTTTTTTTTTTTTTTGTGGTGCCTCACGTGACTTAATATTTTTTTAACTAACTAGTATCGCTCTGTAAACACACAGAGCATGTGATCTGAGGACTCTGGGTGTGGCTTTTTTTGTCTGTTGCTGCCATAGTGTTCCAACATGACATCATCTCTCATACAATGGAGTTTTGAAAAACACCTGCAGCCATAAACACAACTTCCTGCAATGCTAGAGGGCTCTGGTCTCTGTGGAATTAAAAAGAGGAAGGACGTATACACAGCTCAGAATGCTCTAGAAAGATGACTCAGTCCTTACCGTCTGCCTTACTTTCACTATTGCGATGATTAAAATACATCTTGGTTATTGATAGTGTAAATAGTGCGTCTATCGTTCATGGGGGTGTAGCAAATGAAAAACAAACGCATTTCTTCTTCTTCATGTGACTGTTGAAAACATCAGGTCTAATGCAAATGTTCATTCAAATCAGCCAAACTGCTAAAAGCTGGAGTGTTTTTCTGGACAATTACATTAAATGTGGAAGGAAAAGTAAGTTAGTTTAATGGATGTTGTGTTGTTAATCAACACAAAGAGTATTGTGTCAAAATAAACCGTGACGCAGAAATGTTTTGGAGAGCTCGATGAGTTCTGAGATCAGAAGATCTAACTTGATTACTTTCACTTAAAGTCTTTTCAGCATCTGATGTTTATCTAAACATTTGTTTTTTTATTTTAATAGAAGTTCAACTTTAGATACCAAGAAAGTTCTGTTTTTACATTTTTTCCAAAGGCATGCTACTTAAATAATATATTTACATTTAAGATAAAACATTAATAAATTACAAAGAATCCTGTTTCTATCTTCAGGGTACATGTATTTACAGTCAGCAGTGTTTCCATTTTGCTTGATAACAAAGGACAGGTGTATAATGGAAAACAAAAGCAAGATCATACCTTGTTTGTAGATTAAAACGGACGCCGCCCTGCAACATTTTCAACATAGAAATTTGTGTTAAAGACAGTTTGATGAAAATACGAATGATGAAAAATCAAATGAATGAGTATTTTGGGTAACTTACAGCAGCGCCCTTTAATCTGCGTGTGTTGCTGTGATGTGTCTCAGTACAGTGATTACCTGCAGCCACGCCTGCAGCATTTACACTCAGGAAGAAGCTGCTGCTGCTTCTGCTGTCGCTTTCTTTCTGACCTGTAGAGGACAGTAAAGCAGCTAAGAGCACTGCATTTGTTCATTACTTACACTCTCATATGGCTTCGTTATCTCATGTCAGGCCTCTAGCCTGCCTGGTGAAAAGGGGTGGTTCTTTTTTCATTTTATTTTTTGCCTCATTTTCTATTTAATTATGAGGTTTAAATATTGCATTTCGGTGACATTTTAAGCACTATTTTTAGCTGAGTTAGCTATGGTCATCATAACCAAACATTTTGATATATCGAAAACATTTCCTAAAGATGTAGAATAAAAAATTGAAAACAATACTTTAGTACAAATTGATCACATAATATATCATTAGGAAAAATTATTGGAAGCTGTTAATGTTTTGATTTAAAAACTGCAGTCTATTGTCATTTATTAGGCAAATAGCAAACTGGCCAGCACATTCAACCTTCCTCTGTCAGAATTTGGCCATTTGAATAAAACATAATAATAATAATAATTCATTTATTCATTTTTCTTCAGATTAGTCCCTTATTTATTAGGGGTTGCCACAGTGGAATGAATCATCAGCTATTCCGGCATATGTTTTAAGGCGTATATTTTACCCTTCCAGCCAGATTTATTTTTGGAAAAAAAGTATATTTGAAAAATCATGGATAACAACATTAGCCAAATTATTATTTCAATTAATTGTAATATGGGCTACTTTTGGTGCTTTACAACTTTTATTGATATGTATTTGTTTCAAGAATAAGGTCTACGATTTACAATTAAAGTCACTTGTAAAATGTTTTCTCTATATAAAAACAATACAGTTGCGAAAGATGACTTTACTTGGTCTTAAAGCCTTTTTCAATGTTTTTCCTAAATTTATGATGGCATAGCAAGCAAAATAGGATAAATGAGCTCATGTATGGGACAAATTCTGGACCCTTGTCAGTGAGGGGTGAGTCTTTCGAACCACCCAAACCCCCCTGGCTACCGGCCTGCATGTGTGATGGATACAGAAGACTTGCATCTCAAAACTCTGACGTTTTTAATCTCCTGTCAGTCTCTGGTAAGTAAATATTTTTGAAAATGTACTTGATATTTGTCTGTGGGTCTTTGAAAGGCAATAATAATGGGCAGTTGTTTTTTGTTTGTCTTTTATATGCACAAAAAAAGCAATGTCTCAAATATTTTAGCATGATTTATAGAATAATTGTTTGATGACATTGATGTCATTTTAAACCCTTGTTTTTTGTTTTTTTTTCAATGCTACAGACTGGTAACAAATGTTTAAGAACATATATATTAACAAGTACAATGTTTAATTTTATGTTCATCTGTACACTGAATTGTGTAAGTTACACAGTAATTAAGTGTAATATGAACTGTATTTTACTGTAGGGTAGTTGTATGTTACTGTATTGCAAAGCATGGTGAAAATGACTGTAAATTTGTATAATAAATATATACATGTAATTCTGTAAATGCATATACAGCAAGAGTAATGATGCTGTAAATGCAAATACAGTATTTTTGCTGTAATTGATTTACAGTAAACTACTGCAGAACTGCTGCCAGTAAGTTACTGTAAATCCTACAGTATGTTACACCGAATAACAGTGGAGCATTGTCACATAATTTGACATTTAATTTTGACAATAATAATGAAAATTTGCATACATAAAACCACCAAAAAAGTGAGAGACATATATAGCAATAATATTTATTAGCGAACATATTTATGACCACTGTCATAAGAAAAAACACAAATATTGTAACTGAATTGATAGTCTTTATGAATTCATGGTTGTATATTCAAAATTTTGAACCAGGACATTGAATTTCGCCTTTTGTTTTGAAAACAGTGCGAGACTTTTGTTTTGAAGTGTACAAACCGGAAGCGTTGTTGAACGTTCCCTTCACACAGTTATGGACCATAGTGGTAAGGAGGGAAATTTCATAGTTTACAACCATAGCTTTATTTTTTAACTTAAAGTGTGTTTCATATAAGCAAATAGTAACTGCGCCGGGCATATGTTTGCATATGTTTGAGGTTAGGTAAACGAGCTAGCTCAAGTTGTGTATCCTGTTTAAGGCCTTTTCCGAAATCAGCATCGGCCTCTGTGTGAATGTGGCGTTCATCTTCCTGAGGCCGTTTTTTCGCGTTTGATGAGTCTGTTAGATAAAGTCTGCAGCGAAATATAGATGAGAACTTTAAAGTGTGATAAAGCGTGCAGATTGCTTGAATAGTTAACCTAATCTTATGTTTTAAATGAATGGTACCATATATGCTTGCTAACTGCTAACTTTAGATCGTTCACATCAGGATTTACACCAATATTAAGATTTCTTTATGCACTGTTTGTTTCTGATGTGTTACTTTGTGGTGGGGTTAAACTGCTTTTTTATGTATTATGGAAAGACTAGTGTAAAGAAACAACAACAACTTGTTTTCACCATAGTTCCCCGGGTAATTGATAACATTAAGAATTGCAGATATATTTGTATTAATTTTTATAAAGTGTTTTGTTTAGATCTGCATATCAGACACTTTGCATGCATTTCTAACAAAACATGATGCCAGTTTTAAAAATCCCATTTCACTTATTTATTTTGACATTAGAGAGGGGGATTATGGGAATCTTGTCACTCCATAATTCAGAAAATACTGTGAATAGCCAGAAATTTCTCAGAGCCAGTTTTCACATTTGTTTGCATAATTAAATGTATATCATGCATTTATATATATATATATATATATATATATATATATATATATGTGTGTGTGTGTGTGTGTGTGTGTGTGTGTGTGTGTGTTTACATTAGACAAAAAAAAAGGTATTTATGAAAAGCCCAAAGTCATATAATTGACAAAATTAAAAGTGCCTGAAGTATTTTTCTTACTGAAATATAAATTTGTCCTTTTTTTCTATGCAGACCATGATATGCAGGGTACTGATGGGCCGTTAGGTGGTCCTGATGTCAGGAGGAGGATCCCAATCAAACTTCTTCCAAAGCAAGCCAGAAATAAACCTGCCCCACGACCCCAGAGATCAGCGGGACGGTTACCATCCAAAAGCCATTCTGCAGAGGAAGGTATTGTGGCTGTATAGCAGCCCTCATTTTATCAAGAACATTTTGAAGTGTTATGTTGCCTGGCTTGCTTTCTAATCACTGTTTCTTCTAAAAGGTTTTAACTTTAAGAAGGAGGACCGGTTTGATTGTGGTGTCAAATCAGGAGATGCTTTTGCAAGCCAGCGTCGCTTCCCACAACAGCTGTACTGGGATTACAAGGTAAACAATGGATGCTAAAAGCAACCTTTTTTTGTAAATTATTGTATTAATATAATATTTTATATATGTACTTTTAATGAATTTTACTTTAAAATGTAAATATTTTTTTTTGGAACATTTGAATAATAATTATTAGTGGTGGGCCGTTATCTCTGTTAACGTGAGACTCTTATCGCTGAAAAAAATATCGTCGTTAATCTATTCTCAAAGTTGGGTTGGGAGCTGGGTTTATTCTACGCAAGCTATGATGACTTTCACCTTGATATTTTAGTGCGGATGTATAGCTGACCGATGAGCCGTCTGACAAAAAGCCATCTACTTAAACAAATCAGCAGGATGCCCTTCTGGATCTTTCACTTACTTTGGAAACACTAGTGACTACGCTTACATGGACATCTGTATTTTAGTTATTTGCCTTAATAGACAATAATATAATTAAGGTGTTTACTTATAGTGCTTTCATGTAGGAGTTTCCTGTAATTTTGCGTGCCTTTGACTGCAGTTTGGCATATTCACTTTCACTCATGAACATTTCATTCATGCCACCGTGACAAACTGGGGTATTAGACACAAATAGGAAGTAAGGACTGGTGAGAGTGTTATGGAATTTAATAACGCAAGCAGAATGGAAAGAAAAAACTTCTGCATTTCGATACGATATATCTGTGTGTGTGTGTGTGTGTGTGTGTGTGTGTGTGTGTGTGTGTGTGTGCGCGGGTCCTTTACTGACAGCCGGGTGTGTGGATCTTGTCGGAAAATATGGCGAAAAGTTCTACATGATGACGGTAATAGTTTGATTGGAGTGTTTACTTCAGCAATGCCACTAATATATGCATACTCCACATCTTATTTCCATTTCTGTTTAGTTCAGTTATGACTTTAGTTGGATTAAGGTAATCAAAAATTTCTGCTTGGAGCTTATGTAGGTCTACAGTTCAAAATTCATGTTTAACTGAATAAACAGTTAGTAAACAAAAGTACATCTTATTGAACATAATTAATTTTCATCACCAATTATAGTAGAACAGTTTCTCAAGCAATTTGTGATGCATTTTGGAAACTGGAGATGAGCCCCTGGTCTAATGCGCCACCTGGCTTGAGAAACCTGTTCTCAATGACTTACTTTTGGTCATTATTTGGGTAGCACACATATTCTAAATGCCTTCAGCGGAATTCAAATGAGCCATTTTAATCTAGATTAATTCCAAGATTACAGTGAGATTAATCTAGATAAAAAAAATTTATCTATGCCCACCTATAATAATTATGTAATGATTGCTTAAATATTATGTATTTAATACACACCCCCAAAAAAAATAGTTTTAACATATTTTATATAGTTAGAAAAAATGTAAATGCACAAAATTGTATTATAGAAACCTATAGATTAATGAAAGTATATACTTATACTGATGGCTGTACTAATTAGTTTACAAATCAAATTTATTTAAACATACAGCTATGGGGGAATAATGAGAGGAAGATTTAGAAATTTCCTCATTTATAGTGCTTGAGTAAATTGTAGTTTTCATCTGTGAACTTGATGACATTTCTTCTAAATTTATAACAAAAATGTGGTCAGTTAGTTTGTTTTTTGTGTAAAGTTTTAGATGTGTTTATATACATTTTAAGACAACACAATCCTACTGTTTTAACTTTAATAATTAGATAGTCCTTTTTGAATTGCTGTAATAATCGTTTGCTGCTTTCTTTTTTTTTAAGCTAAATTTGATCGGTGAAAAGGATGAGACGCCTGTTCATTTCTGTGACAAATGTGGACTGCCAGTTAAAACATATGGCCGCATGGTGAGAAGAGTTGCATGAAGTGAACGCGTGTGGAGTTTTGTTGCTGATAATTAATACGGTCATGACTTGTTGAATTTATTTCTTTTGACATGTTAAATTTATTTCTTTACAGATCCCATGCAAGCATGTTTTCTGCTATGACTGTGCTTTACATCATGAGAGGAAGGGTGATAAGATGTGTCCAGGGTAAGAACAATGCACAGCCTTTGTCTTGCACAGCTTTTGAACAGAACATTGGCTTGGATGCATGTAAATATATAGTGGGATACCTCCAAAAGAAAATTAGAAGCTTTAAAAAATGTACCAAAAATCCATTGTTGAGATAAATGTGAATGTTTTTGAGCATTGCTGCAATCAAAATGCTTAATTTACCTTTAACATTTCGTATTCTATATTTCACAACAAAAAAATTAAATTCAAAAATTTTTTGTTAGCCTGAAATATGTTAGTCTTGAGCTATTATGCTTAATGACAAAAATTTGCATTTAGAAATTGTGTACCTTTAAAAATAATGTTCTTTCACATCTGCCAATAAAAAATACATTTGCTGACATCACTCTGCACTTCTTTACATGTATCTAAGCCAATTTGATGACATCTCTCTGCACTTCAATAATATACTCTCTAGAATCTTAAGCATCCTGCTCTTACAAGATGAACAATCAGTTGCTTGTTGCCAAAGTTGTTTTCATCTATCTTCTATGTTGTATAGAGGTTGCCTATGCTTTTCAATAGGGTGAATGAAAATTGATTTTAATGTTAATATCTCAAATTCTAGATTTGAAAAGATGTTTTACCAACTTCTGCATTGTCTTCTTTTTTCAGTCTAAACATGTACAGCTGTACAGACCCGGTCCAGCGGATTGAGCAGTGCCAGCGTGGCTCTCTCTACATGTGCAGTATTGTTCAGGGTTGCAAACGGACCTATCTGTCCCAGAGGGACCTGCAGGCCCACATCAACCACCGACACATGCGCTCTGGCAAGAGCTCCAGCAGCCGCTCTGACTCTCTCCACCTTCCTCCCTCCTCTGAAGTGTCCGACCGCTTCCGCGTACCTCCACCTCATCTGCCCAAACCCCACGTACTCATCCCTCCTCCTCTAGGCCATCCCGGACACGACCCATACGGCCCACCTCCTTCTTCTGCTCATGATGACCTAAGACCTCAAGGACAACCACCTGGAGACATGGGCCCATCCCGGTCCCTCTCACAGGAGACCTTCCGAATCTCAACTGTCACCACTCGAAAACACAGCAACCTCATCACTGTTCCTATCCAGGATGATTCCGGCTCCGGACCATCCCGAGACCCACTCTCTCAACCCGGAAATGCTCCCCCACCTCACCATCATCCCGGAGACTATCCGGGTCAGCCTGTCGTGGCCCATCCACACCACATGATGGCGCCGCCTCAGCAGCATTACGGACCGCCTCCTCCACCTCCACCCATCAGTCACCCCATGCCACACCCGGGACAGGGCTCCAACACACCTCACATGGTCTTTAATCAAGCCCCTCCCCCTCTATCATCAGTCCCACCTCCGATAACCCCGCCCCCCGGACACCTCATTGGTCAGATGCCTCCATTTATGAACCATCCTCCACCCGGGCCGCCCCCGCAGCACGGCGGACCCCCAGTCAACGCCCCACCACCCCATCATTACAATCCTCAGTTTGCAGAGGACAAGAGCACACTCAGCCCGCCGTTCAACCAGCCAGGAGGGTTGAGTCCTGGGATGTGGCCAGCCCCCAGAGGCCCCCCGCCACGAATGCAGGGTCCCCCTCCGCAGGGACAGATGCCTGGGCCCCATCACCCAGATCAGGGCAGATACAGACCGTATTACCAGTAATAATGTGTATTTGATTTTTTTTTTTTTTGTCGCCGAATAAAGTGATTTAGTTTGTCACGCTGGCAGGGGTTTGATTGCATATTTTATAGTCTGAAAACTATTACCTGTATAGCAAAGATCAGTACTTACTGAATGGTGTTTTAAATCTCGTCATCAGATATTCATTTACTTTTTAATTATCGAGCCCATACATGCTGCATTTTTAGGGGCTTTTGTTGATTGTTGAATGTGGTGTTTCTTGAATGTATTCGAAATTAAATGTACAAATTCAATCTGCTTCTATTGTGTTATGTATCTGGTATCTAACTTGATGGTGTAAATGTGTCTTTTTAAATAATAATAGTATATAAATAATAACAGTCATTTAAAAAGAATATATCAGTGTGATGTATTATATCTTACACAAAGATGAGCTTTGAGGTTGTTCAAACATTTTATATCAACAGGTAAGTATGAATATATGAGGATATACACATCTGTGGGTCAGAGACTGGTTTCTAACATCAAAATATTAGAATGGCAATGCATCTTGGTTAGTAACTAATTGTTTTACATTATTATTCTTTTATCTACCGAGTCTACAGAAGTAATCTTTCAAAATGTAACAAAGTTTAGTATGATTACTTACATATTGTAATAAGGAATAATGGTGTTTCTGTTTTTCATATAAGCTAAATGCTGACATTAACACTTGAAAAATAGAAGTACACTAAATTATTTAATAATATAAAATCACTCAATTGAATTTAGCAAATTTAGACGTCTCTGACTAATTTGGCTATATACCTTTTTAAACGTATTTGTGTGCTATGATATACATGGTCTATTATATAAAGCAGACAATACAGTTTTTTTTCTTCAGTTTTATTAAACAAGCATTCATTTTAAAATACATTTATTTACATCACAGGTCTTTAAAAAGTTTATTAAGACATAACTTTAATACAAGCAGGACGCAGCAAAATGTTAACGTGCAAAATTCTCCAAGGAGAGACAAAGTAGGTCATGAGACACAAAAAAGTACATAAATATTGAAATGTAGGAAGTAACATAAGCACTGCATCATTTTGTTTCTTTTGGTAAATATGATGTGGACTCCACAGGAAACAAGCAGATTTATCAATTCGGTAAGTAACGTTAGCCGATTAGTAACGTGATAGATTGTTTTTTTTTTCATTGAGTCGGAATTAGCATATTAGCACGCTAGTTAGTAATGTCTTGAAAACACGTTTCTTGCTATACAAACTAAATTGTCGCTTGTTTACATTTATATTTTGTCTTCCTAAAGGACTAGCATCGCCTCTATGGGTAGACTTTGCTTAAAAGGTAAGAAATTATATTCATAATATCAACAATGCCTGATTGTTTGTCCACCTGTCATTAAACCCCAAACAAGCTGAATTCATTTGCTCTAACGTTAAGTCCACTAACCAGTAAACATGGTAACAATGCCGCCGCTGTGAAGTAAAACACTACATAGGCGGACTAAAATAAGTGTTTATATAATGTGCAGTAAAATCCTGTTCCATGTGATTTAAACAGTATTTCAGCAAGGTTTTCTGTTCCTCATCACACAGTTAAACTGTCTCTCTGGATGACTTCACAGTTTATGTTTATATCCTGCAAACATCACACACAGATACACACAAATAGTTCAGTATGGATCACAGAAACCGCTGATTGTAAATTTAGGTTATGTCAAAATATTTAATCAACATTAATCTACCTTTTCTAGTTCTCTGTGATCTGGATGCGTTTCCAGAATGTGCAACATGGCATCATGAAGTGTGGGATAAAGGATGGAAGTTTTAATTTCGTCATCAACAAATGTACAGTGCTGAAGCTTCTCCATGATGTACACTGTTGACAAAAGCAGAAGGGATCAGAAGGTCTGCCAAAAATGCTACCATTTATTCACCCTACACTTGTTAACCACAGAAGATGTTTTGAATAATGTAAGCCATCGAGTTTTATAGCTCTACTATGGATATAAGTGTAAATACTGCTTTCCAACATTCTTAAAATGTTTTCTTTTGTGTTCAACAGCTAAAAGACACCCATAAATGTTTAAAACCACTTGAGGATGTTTAAATCGATTTTCATTTTTGGGTGTTTTTGACTTTCCCTATAATGAAGAATTTTTGAAATCAAATTGCAGGTAATAAAAAAATATTTTTTTTACCATCACATGAAACTATGTAGACATCCACATCGATTCGTATAAACTCTTTCAAGGTCTGTAAAGATAAAAACAAACATCAAAAAAATGCTGTTTGAGATTTTAAAGGATTTCTGAGCATGGCCATTAATGTTGGAGCTAGATATAGTGTAAATTTACAGTGCACTGTGCCTCATAATAATCTTTTTTTTTTTTTTTACCGATTTAAGACCCTTAAGTGCAGATACATCGATGAAGGAGACTGCAGAGAAATCCAGGATCAAACTGTGAATGTTGACCGGAGGGACGGGAATGTTGACAGGCAGTTGTGAGTTCCAGTTCACCTGGATTGGGAGATCTGAGAAGTCTATGGGCTGATCAAGATCCTCCATACTGCTTTCTGAATCGTCAACTGATGACTCTCTCAGTACAAGGCCTCTCTGGATCAAGAAGAATGTAAGTTTTGTTGCTGCTTTCTTGTCACTGAAAAACAGCTCGGGCTTTTAATGTTATTAGACTGACTTCATTTAGCACTGTTTCTAAACATTAATATTAAACATATTAAATTAAACCATATAAAAGAATATAGCTGCCCTTATTATCTTGCACAATTAATTACATTTAATTATATGTGTAGGAAGATATAGGTGTCATTATTAATTTAGCCAATTAATGCAAAAAATAAGTCAGTAGCCATTTAGTATTCTTAATATTTATCTGGTACAACTATTAGATCAAATTATGTTTTTAAAAATATCTTAAGTAACAAATTCAGTGTGTTAAATGTTTAACTGTTATTACATAAAATAATATATCAAATAAATTATTATTTTCTATATAAAATATATTATTATTAAAATTGATATAATTAATTTTGAGTATGCCTCACATACTGTAGGTGAGTGGGCTTAACAAACCACTTGTAGAAAACACACTCTTTCTTCTCTCTGACACTTTAACCGACACTTGCACCAGTTTTGTTGCACATGTACACCAGACATATTTTTCCAATTACTCCATATAAAAAAAAGTGCATTTATGAAGTTTGCTTCACACAGGTGAGTGGGCTTGACAATCCACCTGTAGAAACATTCTCTCTCATTTTAAAAGCAAAGACTTACATCTGACACCTCCAGTTCTCCATTGCACAGCATTTTTCTGATCTTTCGCAGGGCTTTGTTTCTTTTCTTCAACACTCTCATTGGATTAAATCCCACCTGGAAGACAACAAATATTTAGCACCAAGCTTCAACAAACACCAATAATTTGTTGTAAACATCTGTAAAATAAAAATAAACATACTTCTTGAACCAGTTTATCTCTAAAGAAATCGATGTTAGCAAAGAAGATGGGTGAGGGGATTTTAAATATTTTGACACCGTCAGGTTCGTAAATCTGAAATGAAATTAAATCACATTAAAATAAGCATTTGTAAAATAAAAAAGAAGATTGTAAAGAATGGGTAAGCTTGGCACTCACAGATGCATAGTCTTTGCGATCTCTATAGAGGTCAGTTCCTGAAATATTGGCCAGGACAGAACAACGTGGGCTGTTGCATACAACATATTATCACACGTGGTCAATAATTTTTTTTTTTTAAAAACATTTTGCCTGTGCTATGGTTTCATCTGAAGGTCAGAATCCACACTTACAACTGAGTCCTGTAGACCACAGTGAACAATTCTGCCCCGATACCCACAGCCAAACCCAGATCCAAACCCAGAAACAGAGACGCCACAAAGGTTACTATCCAGGTCACCTTTGAAGAGAACAGTTTACACGTTTTTTTTTTTTTTTTTTTACTTGCTCTAAAAATTCTCAATTCAGATCAGTATCCTCTTAGGGATAAATGGTTCGGTTCATCCAAAAATGAAAAATTTGTCATCATTTACTCATCCTGTTTTATGTTTATTTTTGTTGAACATAAAGGAATGTATTACGAAAGTCCATAGAGGCCATGTGTTATTATAATAATGACTTAATTTTCTTGTTTTCTCGAAATAACAAAAGTTGTTTTCTCGAGTTTACGACTTTTTTTTTTTTTGCTTATTAGACATGAGGATGTCCTAGACATGCTTACAGTAGCTATTTTATATCACATTATTTGCGGAGATTCTGTTTTTAAAGTAATTGTAAATAACCTGCGGAAAGGATGCATTAAAACAGGAACTTCATCATTCTTTATGTTGTTAAGTTGAGATCTCGAGAAAATTAAAGAATTTTCTCATGACTTTGACATAAAAAAGGTTGTTTTCTCATGATCACAACTTAATTTTCTTGTGATTATGAGAAAACAAGAGAGAAAAAATATAATAGCGCATGGCCTCATAGGACTTCCGTAAGATATACTGAAGAAAGTTGGGGGAAAAAAACAGGCATTGACTATATTTTTTGTCACTACTATAGATTTCAGTGGCTGCATTTTTTTAAATAGAAATTCATAGAAGTTTATAAACCACTTGCAAGTAAGTAAAAGATGAGAAAATGTTCATTTTTATTGCTTTAAGATTATATAAAAAAACTACTCCACACTATTGATGGATAAAGATAATTCACAAAATAATCTGTGGTAATGAAACAGAAACTCACAAAATCTGGCCTGTCATTCCTCCATAAATATGGCAGGTCTTTGAACTGCATCAGCATGCCTTTCAGATTGACGATGACCAGAGCACCCAGAACAGACTGGAAAGAAAAGCATAAAGCATAAATGCCATAATTTGCCTAAATTGGATTGGACTAAGTGGATAGTTTATATGTATAGAGAGTTTAAAGTGACAACTCAAAAAATTCCTACATTTGTTTTGGAGATTGCTTATCGCATTTATAACATTTAAGGTAAAAAAAAACTGTTTCTTTTTTTTTATCTCTCATAAAGTATGTTAGGCATCATTGTAAATAACTGTAAATATTTGTTTAATGACCTGGGCTCTTATTTATAAAACATAATAACCTTTATAAAAAAAGAGTTAGCAAAACCATTAGGGCTAATATGATGATTTAAAGTGGTTCAACATTTAAATTAACATACAAACCAAACCTTTTCAGGCCTCAGCTACAACTATACCTTAAAAATAATTAGTTTAAAAACTAATAGAAAACAATGGGCCTTAAATGTTTAAGTTGTATCTTTACAAGTCATTTCAACTTTGATTCAATTAAACTGACTTATAACTTTAAAAATTAAATGAGAAAATAATTAGCAAAAGCAAGTAGCAGTAGCAAAAACTTACAGGTGAAGTCAAAATTATTATCCCTCGTGTGATTTATTTTTATTTATTTATTTTTTTTTTAAATATTTCCCAAATGATGTTCAACAGAGCAAAGAATTTTTCACAGTATTTCCTATAATATTTTTTCTTCTGAAGAAATTATTTTTTGTTGTAAATTAGCAGTTTAAAATTTTTTTAAAAACATTTAAGGTCCATATTATTAGCCCCCATAGAACAAACCATCGTTATACAATGATTTGCCTGATACATGCCTTCTTAACCTAATTAACTTAGTTAAGCCTTTAAATTGCACTTTAAGCTAAATGTAGCTTGAAAAAAAATCGAGTAAAATATTATTTACTGTCATCATGGCAAAGATAAAACAAATCAGTTATTAGAAATTAGTTATTAATTTCTAATAATTCTGACTTTATTTGTATGCTACCATGGCTAATATGTATTTCAACTTGATGTTTTAAATCTGTTTAATGTAATGTAAGTACAAACTTAACTTCTAAACACCCTACATGAAAAGTACTATTCAAAATAGCATATTAGGCTCACTGCAAATGATCACATACAGGTTGTTTCTGTGTACAAAATAAAAAGATTCTCACCCTGGGTAGTGGCTCGAGTAGAAATCCTACAGCGACGATCACAATCAATACCATCATGGCTGAAAGAATTCCAGCTATCTACGTAGAAGTGTTATAAAGCAAACATTAACCATTCCTTCTTTGCTTTCTTATAGTAAAATAAAGAAATGTCATGAGAGAGAGTTTCACCTGTGTCTTTCCTCCTGTACTCTCCTGTATCGCTGTCCTAGAAAGTGCTGTGCTTGCGGCGAATGAGCGGAAAGACGCTCCAAACATGTTGCTCACTCCAAAGGCAATGAGCTCCTGGTACACACAGGTGAGTGTTTACAACTGTGTCCATTTTTAATTTGAATCACGTTTCAGAATATGCTTTGTTTACTCACCTGGTTTCCATCAATCGTGTAGTCGTGTTTGACCGAGTAGACTTTAGCTACTGAGAAAGCTACAGCAAATCCAACTATGGCCATAGGGAAAGCCTCCACTGCAGTCTCCTCAATGACTTCCAGGTTTGGAGGAACTGGAGATTCATATCTGAATAATAATAATAGTAATATGTTTAGATTTTGATATAATATACAGTGCTCAACATAAATGAGTACACCCTATTTTGAAAATGAATATTTGTATCCATTTCTCAGTGAATATAGGTTATAGTATTTTGGTGCATTTAAACAAAAAAAATAATAAAAAAGATGTATTTATTAAAATAATATTTTAGTCACTGAATATATTTAGAAATAGAAAGATTATACATTTAAATTCATGTGAAATATTGGAAAATAAATTACAAACTGTAAAATTTCAATTAATTTTTTTTGCATTTTTTGTTTCTGTTTTTTTTTTTTTAATTTAATTTTTTTTGTAACATATGAATTTGGGTGTACTAGTCTTTGGACCGTTATCGTAAGTTATTTTGTTAGATAAGCTCCAGATTTGGCTTCAGTACTGACTGATCTAATGTATATGCATAAATATTATATTGTATAGCTTCCTATAGAAAATATTAATTTAAATGAGAGATTTGTGAAGGGCGTACTCGTATGTGTTGAGAACTGTATGGACAATTCTGTGTAGATTACTGAAAAACTGTAGTTCATTATTGTTAACAAATTCAGTTTGATTAATGTTTTCTAGACCTACATGCTTTAGGTAATATAATCACATTACTTTTGATCTAACTCATGTCCTTTACTGTAGGATAGATTATTTAGTCCCTTATTGAACTGCAAAGCATTGAGAATGAAATACATTTAAAATGTATCAGTTCAGTCATAATAATGTGACATTAAAACAAACAATAATAATTATAAAAATATAATATGATCATTATTAAAATTTAACTAATAATTGTAATATTTAATAACAGACAGCATATTTAATAACAGCATATTTTTTGCCATCACCTGTACATTCAGCTATAGATTATATTCAGCTATAAAATATATGGATATTACAATTTATAGTCATAATTAAGTAAACATAACTGAAGAAATCAGTATTTGTTGGGATAACCATCATTCTTTTTTTGAAATTTAGAAGAAATGTTGTCAGACTTAAAGATTAGAGACTAGAACTACACAAATATTCAAAACCCATATCTTAAATAATATATCCAAACTCGTATCTAAAATAATATCCAAAACCCATATTCTAAAATAGAGTTTGCATGTTCTCCACATGTTTGCGTGGGTTTCCTCCGGGTGCTCCGGTTTCCCCCACAAGTTCAGACATGTGCTATAGATGAATTGGGTAAGCTAAATTGTCTGTAGTGTATGTGTGTGAATGAGAGTGTATAGATGTTTCCCAGTGATGGGTTGCAGCTGGAAGGGTATCCGCTGTGTAAAACATATGCTGGATAAGTTGGCGGTTCATTCCGCTGTGGCGACACCTGATTAGTAAAGGGACTAAGCCGAAAAGAAAATGAATTCTAAAATATTCTAAAATATCCAACCCATATCTAAAAAATTCAAATGGACTTTTCATTTTTTCTATCACTGTATATCAGTATGCTGATTATACATATTTCAGTAATAAATTGTTGATTTTGTAGATTAGATATGATAAGATTCTCACCCGTTCACCATCTCCCCAACAATGACCACGTCAAATCGTTCTTCAAAGTTGAATGCATAAGAGACTCCGCAAGCGATAACAGTCTGTTGGATAAATTTAATGTAGTGTTCAAGTTTAATAAAGAAGCAGTATGGTCATAAATAGTAATTAAACCTACCATGATGACTTCTATAGGTATTGGCACAGGTAATTTAGACTTGAATCTGTCATTGATCTCCTTCACAATAAGCACCAGTGCCATGATCACAATAGATGTCACCAGGTCAGCCATATTTGTGTTAGTGATCTGGCTGAAAACTTCCACCAAAGTCTGAAATCAAAGACCGGATGTTTACTTCACTGAACAGTCACAATATACTTTATATTACTGCATTAGAATGAAAGCACTAACTTACATATATGATAGCGAGTGGCCCATTTATACCAGGAAAATCCAGGCCCAGAACAAACCTGAGCTGGGAAACCAAAATGTGAACAGCAGCTGCGGTGGTGAATCCAGACACAAGAGTTTCTGACAGATACATGACTATGAAGCCCACCTGCAGCAGCCCCATTATGAGCTGAAAAAAAGGAGAGAGAGAGAGAGAGAGTCTAGTGTTTTTATTTTATATTTAATTCTAAAATATGTGATATATTAAAAATATAAATTTCAATTCAATATTAAAATGTTTATTTGCAAATAACATTTGTACAAAGAAATTTATGGGGATGACTCTCAAAGCTAGCCTCATATTGGATATAACTATATCATACACTTACTGTGCGCACATGAAAAAAGTAATATGATATTGCATTTTTATTTAAAATATGTTTTAAATTTGTTTTTATTTATTTACAATTAATCTTATACATTTTTAGAGTAGCACACATTTTACTCCATGTTTCAGTCAGAATCATAAGAAAATAACATAAGGTCATTTATTTTACTAATAATAATTATTATTATTATTAATTTGGGTGACGTGATGTTCTTTTTAAGCATGTATAATAAAAATGTGTCCATGAAGAAAGTTATATTACAGTTATATACTTTTTAATTACGAGGCTTAAAGAATATACAAATATTGTATACACATTTTATAATAATAATATCATATTGTTTACTATTTATTGGGGTGACATGCAACTCATTAAAAATATATAACTGAAATTCAACAGTGAGAAATAATAAAATGTGTATTTTGAATGGATTTATGGGTTAAATGTAAAATAAATGTAATATGGATAAAAGTAAAAATGACTTTTATGAATTTAACCCCTGATATTTTTAATAACTTACCTGAAATGCACCCATGAGAAAAGTAACAGAGGAAGCAACTAGAACTCTCTGTTGCTCCAGACTCAACCCTTCAAATCCAGTGATGTTAACTGAGGGTCCCTCATCAGGCACCAGTCGTGTCACAACAGCGCCCACCATTAGACTCAGAATAGGAAAAGCCCCTAATACACAATCCAGTTACAAAGCACAGCCTTATTCATTCATGGCCAAACCTTTACTCTATTATAAAGTCTAATTAAGCAGTCATGTCTAATTATGTTGCATTGCTCAACATTACACATACCCACTGACAGGTGTCTGGAGGTGCCCAAAAAGAAGTAGATTATTGCAGGGAAGAATGCAGTATATAGTCCATATCCCGGTGGTAAAGAGGCCAGCAAAGAAAATGCAAGTCCTGATAAAAATAAAGTAAAATGCAAAAGTGAGGTGTTTATCACTTGCAGAGTTTGCAAAAAATAGTTTTAGCTAAACTAGCATACGATACCTTGTAGCACTGCAACTAGTCCAGTGCTGATGCCTGAAACAATGTCACCTAGCAGCCATTCTTTGATTTTGTAGTCCTTCATCCATCCAATGAATGGAAAAAGCGAAAGAGCTGTGTTCTTTGCACGTTTCGCATCACAACTACAACATAAACACAATTCACTCACTAAAGCTTACTGCACTCAAAAGGTAAATGATTATTACCTATTAAAACCGATGTTGTTTTAACTCAGCTTAGACAAATGGACCGTACGCACAAATTCATTTTGAATCAATGAGGTCAAATCACTTGCATTTGAGTTGCAGTGGAGTTTTTTCTACCCTGATCACCTGTATCAGTGAATCACAGACCTAAACCCTTCCCTAAACACAACCAATAGTGTTTTCAAAAGCAAACATAAGAGAAAACTTCTGTGTGACCACATAGTTTTACCTTGATCTTAAATATTTTTTTTCTCTTTTGTAGAACCGCGCTTCACCTGACTCCTACCCGAGCTCTCTGCATTACAAGAACATTACTGTACAAACCAAGTAGTGTGACCACACTCCATATGAAGATAAACAGGTGAGGCAAATGTCTTTAATTACAAGTCTTAGACCTCGTTAAGTTGGTTTGTTGTATTTATTTGTTGATGTGCAAAAAACTGCTTGAAAAAATCCATTATTTGTTGATAATATGCCCCTCTAAATATCATTAGTTTGAAAATGAACAAAAGTTTTTAGAATGAAACTTCGCCGTAGTGTTAATTTGACCAAAGAAACTACTAGAAACTGCTAAAAAAATAAAAAAAATAGCTGATGTGGGCTGAAGCACATACTTCCATTGAGCTTTTTGTTGAGCCAGTTAGTCACCTAAAATATATTTATTATCTGTTTTTTAGTCCTGTCTCTGTAATTCTGTTGCACTGTAGAAGCTCTGTCAAAAAAACAAATTCCTCGTATGTGTGAACATACCTGGCAATAAAGCTCCTTCTCTTCTTCTCTCTAATTTGATCAACTAGAATATTCTGGTAACTATTGCGGTTTAAACTTAATGAAAACTTTGATTATTATTGTTTTTACATGTAACATGTACTTGGTAGGTAAAAAGACCTAAGAACTGGCTTTAGTTATTGTTAAGTGAACCAACAAGCATTATAGTTGGTAATAAAGCTGTTTAAAATTCAAAACCTTAATTGAAAATCTTCTAAATCTCCAAACTAAGTAAAGATTCAACTCTAAATCTTTCTCTTTTCTTAAAACACTTTAATTATTTGTGTTGTTAACATTTTTTTCTCTTAATGCAATCCCTCATTTGCACGATATTCACACTTTTTCTCAATACACACGTCTTACAGATTAAAAGTGGCTGTTAGAAATATTCAATAAATCCTAACAGCAAACAAACACTATAGAAATGATCTTTGCTGTTTGAGTCTTACGTAAAATAGTCTTTGAGATGGTGACGTAGTGTTTTGTGCTTCCTGTTGATCCTCTCATGTTGCTCTGCGAAGGAATCCTCTGAAAACAGAGGCCTGACCACCACATAGTGCCTGCCGAAGGGCTGCATCCTGATTAGTTCATTTGCAGAAGCATCTCGAGAGCTTTATATCATCTGGATTGTTTGATGAGAGAGCCGTAATTAGTCTTATCACTATAGTCTGATGGGCTGTCTTTTGTGTGCGTAATCATTGATGGATTTTTATCACTATGATTTTTTTTGAGTCATTCTTCCTTATTTACACATATTCGAGAGAAGGAAACATAAAAATAGAGCTGCGGGGAAAGGTACGTGAATGCACGTAGATTTGTTATGAATTATTGTGCAACGTCAAAATAGTCGAAAATGATTAACTTCCACTATTCAGACATGGTTTAATTGTAACAATTTTGACATCTTTGTTGTGCTGGGCAAAGATTAATCGAATCTAAAATAAATAAAAAAATAAAATCTTTTATTTTATTATAGTTCAGAACAAAACAACAATAAAAAATTAATTAATTAAAAAAACATTTTTAAAAGAACATGGAAAGATTTACAATACAAATGTCAAAAGTCACCGAATACAGTCTTATTTACATTCTTATTTATTGTTGATAAAATGTTGCTGTATAAAATTTTGTTAAAGGTTACGTATCAAAGATCAACATATATACAATATATATATTTATACATACACATATAAAGTAGAAGCACCACAATAAGATTAAAACAATACATCTCTTCTCAACCATTTACCCCAGTATGCAGAAGTTTTATAGGCTTGATGTTTAGGGAAAATGTCAGTACTTCCATGTCCTACACCTCTTTAACAATATCATACCATTCGCCTACAGATGGAGGATCTTCCTTGAGCCATTTCTTTTTAATTGCCTTTTTGCTAGTTATTTGTAGTGTGTTAAGAAGATATGCATCATTTTTTGGTACAGCATCCCTTACATTGATGGGGTTTACATAGTTTTTTTTTTATAGCTGAAATTGTGGTCCTTGATTCATAAGATGTATGTCAATGGCTATTAGCACTTTCCATCGCAAAATATATACTTAAATTTAAACTGTATATGTTTTTTTTAACTTTCTAAAGTTGAAGTCATAATTATTAGCCCCCCTTTGAATTTTTTTTCTTTTTTAAATATTTCCCAAATTATGTTTAACAAAGCAAGGACATTTTCATAGTATGTCTGATTATGTTTTTTCTTCTGGAGAAAGTCTTATATGTTTTATTTTGGCTAGAATAAAAGCAGTTTTAAATAAAAAAAAAAACATTTTAAGGTCAAAATTATTAGCCCCTTTAAGCTATTTTTTTGATAGTCTACAGAACAAACCATCATTATACAATAACTTGCCTAATTACCCTAACCTACCTAGTTACCCTAATTAACCTACTTAAGCCTTTAAATGTCACTTTTAAGCTGTATAGAAGTGTCTTGGAAAAACATCTAGTAAAATATTATTTACTGTCATCATGGCAAAGATAAAATAAATAAATTATTAGAAACAAGTTATTCAGACTATTATGTTTAGAAATGTGTTGAAAAGAATCTTCTCTACGTTAAACAGAAAATGGGGAAAAAATAAACAAGGGGGCTTATTAGCTTATTATTATTATTATTATTATTATTATTCAGGGGGCTAATAATTCTGACTTCAACTGTAAATGCTCATAGCCATCCAGCAATGTTTTTTTTTTGTGTTTAATTTGTGTCTTATAGATAGCTTGGCTTAAGCAAAGCTTAATTTGGGCTCTCTATGAAAATCTAATAAAAATAAAAATAGGCCAATACCTAATAAATATACAGGAATAAAGGACTTAACGCGAAGTCTGTCTGTCTATTTATTTCGGGCTATTATGGGGCGTCTATTAAATTTTCACTCACAGTCCAAGTCTAGCCTTACTGTAGCCAAGATGGCTACAGTATGTCCAGACTACTATTAAACATCTATTAGACACAAAATTGCAAAAAATGGCTATTGTCTTAGATTTTATGAATCAACAAGGACAGCTAAACATCTTCATCTTGAGGGAGAGCCAATTAACAAATGGTCATGTTTTGGGTGAAATTTCACGTTAATTGACCACCAAACCTCATTTTGTAACCAAATTATGTATAAAATCATGGTAATTCCAAAGGTTCACATACATTTTCCTGTTATTATATTTTCTTTTATCAGGATTTGCTACTAACAAGACTCATAATGACTAAATACTTTTTATATGGCTGTTTACTAAGTCAATAAGTGCGGTTGACATTGTGTGATATGACTCTGCAACTTCTATTTTGTACAGTGTGATTTAACCAAATAGAACTTGTCCCAGGATCAATATCCTTTGTTTGTCAAGGAAACACATTCCACAGTCATAGCAAAATCATAATGCTAACTTATAAAAAATTAATCTTGAAACTAGAGAAACATTATTACGCTGTTTTGTTGTTCAGCCTAATAAAACTGTAACCCATAAACGTGATGCTGAAATCTGATTGTTTAATGTTAATGTTGTTCCAATAAAAGAAAGGATGCATGTTAAGTTATCTTTTAAATAGCACGTGCTACTGTTTTATTTTCATGTAAGATCATATAATTCAGTGTAAGTTAATGCCTTTATGACCTTTTCCCTGAAAAGAGTCCTCCTTATTACATACTACTGGTACTTTATAATTAATAGGTGTAAAACTTTATTGACACTTTGTAATTTGAAATCTTTAATGTAAATAAATACATAAATAATATTTCTGCCATGTTATTTTTTTTATGATTAAATTGTTTTATTGTACTTGAGGAAGTCATGATTATTTTTTTCCTTTAAATAATTAAGCTACAAATAAAAAGTTTTTTTTTTTTTTTTGTTCTTGCCCTCTTCACTTACTCAACCATTATTTTTTTAGACAGATCATTTTAAGCATTAGATTTATAACTCATATTACTTCAGTGAAAATAAAAGAATGACATCTGCATGTGCAATCATTTGTATAATAGAGGAAAATAAAGATAGTCAAGAAAGACAGTGTACATTTTGGAAAACATTTTTTCTTTATTTCAGAATAAAAATAGTCCACATAAAAATACATACTATTCAAAAAGGAAAATGTACATGTACAAAAGGCACTGAAGGCGAACAGATAAGAGTTCACCACAAATCAATAAATTAGTGACATGACAACTTGACAACCCACAGCTAACTCATTTGCCATGCAGCACAGTTTACAGAATACAAAACTGCTATGTGCTAAATCATCACTGCTAGTTCATTCTTATATACTGTACATTGGGTTCAAAATTCGACATTATGTTTTGTGTTGGTTCACTTTAGAACCTTGTCTCTGGTTTGGGGTCTGTTTCCTCTTCAATTTTCATGTTCTGCAGAAAAAACAAACAAGTATTGTATTGTTCATTACTTCTGTATTAAGAGTGGCGGTCCTCTCTTGACGTCAGTTTGACGGCTTCAGCCACAATATTGCTAACCACACCCCCTACTAAATATTCATTTTCAGTTGGAAGTACATAATCATACTGAGATAAATGTCTCCGCAAATAATGGTGCTCACTTAACATGTTTAAACTTTAAACAATTAGTGAAGCTTTTTAATATACTGGGTAAAATTACGTGTCATTATTCTCCTCACAGACAACTTATTAGATTTAACAAATTACTTTTAGCAGGTTAGGAATAGCCCTGAAAAACTTAAAAACAAGCCTTCTGCAGGAAGGATTACAGGAAGGATTACAGAGAGAAAATAATGTGGAGAAACTAATTACTAATGTCATGTTAAAATACAGTGCGCAATATTATTTTCAATGACAGATAAAAAATCGACACAAAACCAAACGCACCTCTCACTCAGTTTTGCATAGGGAATATTTATAGCACAACCTGTCAGTGCAGTCAATAATTTGAAATACAGTAATTACGTGAGGAGAAAGGTGAATACTAAAAAGTTTTAAACAAACAACATCTGAGATTGTGCATTAAAGGTCATATTCATGTAAATAATTTTCAGTTTCTTGCACATACTTATCATTTTGCTTCATAAGACCTCAATGCATCATCACATGTATTAATTTAGTTTTGCCTGTATATTTCTTGACTCTCAAAGTGCCATTGACTTGCATCTTATGAAACACTATGGACCATGGTTTCAACTATAAGGGCTCTATTTTGTCAAAATCCACTTTTGCTATTTTAAGGACGGAAAAATCCACTTTGTGCCGAGGCACATAGTCTAACAGGGTTTAGCTCATTCTCTTAATGAGTTATGGGTGTGTTTTGAGAATAAACCAATCAGAGTCTCATCTCCCATTCCCTTTAAGAGTCAGTTGTGTCGTGCCATGGCATTTGCTATTTACATGGCAGACTTTGTAAGTGGGAAAACTGAACGCTTCACTAGCGAGAAAACAGACCATCTGCAGCGTGAGAATGAGAGAATGAGCCTCCTCATTCGTGGATATGGAAATGTGTTGTACGCACAGACATCCAGTAGCCTACATAATTAATTTTGTTTGTTAAGCGCAAAGATTTTTTCAAAATTATTTCTAAATTCAGTTTTAATTTCCAGCAAACAATTAAATGAACAGTAATAACGAAGTGTGGTAAAAAAAACTGAGTTATATCCAAATACACATGCTATGCCCCAAATGGTCTAAAAGCTCACAGGTGGGTAAATCTAAGCTTGTTTTTAATAAAACAAATATAAATATGCATATAATAAATACTACTACTAATAATAATATTATACAAAAGCAAATTGTCATGAATAAACTGAAAAAGCCCCCCGAGATGAAGGCATGAAGGCAGTGGTTTTTATATTTATATAGAAAGTAATAATTTTTGTAACATTTCATTCCTTTAATTCTTTTTCATTTGTAAAGATATTTGTGTATTACTGTACGTCCTGTGTGTATTAAGCAATGTTTAAGCGAGGCGCACAACTAATGCGCTCTGCACTGGACTTTAGACCTGCTCTCAGCTGGACTTTTGTGCAGTCTATTTTAGTTCCTCAAAATAGCAACGCACCAGCAATGCGCCTTAACACACCTCCTTTTTTAGACCAGAAGGCCTATGGGCGCAGAAATGAGCGCAAATGCATTTGCTATTTAAACAGCGTGATGCAAAACGTCAAAATGACACTTGCGTCGAGCTGAAACTAGCAAACAACAATTGCCTCGCGCCTTGCGCCAGGTGTATGATAGGGCCCTATATGTTCTTTAATGTTGAACTGAAGAAAATAGTCATCAACTTATGGGCTGAGGGTACATAAACACCACAGAAAATATAATTTGTTTTGGGAGATCTATCCCCTTAAAATTCCATTATTTCATATTTCAGGTTTAATCGCAGGTGTTTGTTGAATCACTTACTGCAATTTCTTGGAGCGCCAATCCATTGGACACATTGCTGCCATTAAGGTGTTGATACTGATGAGTTCCTGAGACCTGTTTGCATACATTTAGATCAAACACACATTTTAACAATACAGTTTTAATAAATGCAAAAACAAATTAAAGATTCAAATGCATTTGTTTACCTTCTCGCTCACAGTCTTTGGTGGATGGGACTCTTGAATGTACAGCACTGCATCGTGGATGGTCAGAAAGAAGATAGATGACTTGATTTCATCATCAAAAAACTTGCAGTTCTTCAGCTTCTCCATGATACCCGCTGGTAACGACAAGTCAAAGGTCTGAGTTACTACAAGTTTTTATTGTTTAATTCAGTTACATTCATCTTTATTTCTGTAGCACTTTTACAATGTAGATTGTCAAAGCAGCTTAACATAGAAATTCTAGTAAGTTGAAACTGCTTTAGTCCAGTTTTCAGACTTCAAGTTCAGTTCATTATTGCAGCTCATTATGCTACATTATAATTGCAGATAAAGGGAAAACATTGTAAAATGCACTACAAATGCCCTTTAACCCGCAGTCAGAAAGGAAAAAGTACTTACGGTCACAACCTACTATGTAAACATCAACATCAATGCGTATGAATTCTTTTATGGCCTGTAAACAGAAGAGTTTATGGTTGATAGAGTTAGAGTATGGTTGGTAGAGTTGGATTTATATGATCTTTAATTGGCAAAAGTACAAAGACAAGATTTCCAGTGTTTTCACAGAACAACTAAATTATTGTTTTCAGTAAATGTCTAGAAATGTTTATGGCTGTAACACACTCCAAAATGTTGGGTTTGAGATTTTTATGCATTTCCTCAATGTTTTCTCAATATTATATATGGTAGTTTGTGAAAGATTTGCATTTTTCAAAATGGGATTTTTGTCCTTTTTTTGACAATTCTCTTATAAAATCTCACAAAATCATGAGATGCTTCTTTTATGTACACTCTAAAAAGCATTTAGTTACTTTACTTAAAAAATGAGTAAACCTGTTTCCCTAAAAGCAACAAGTTGGCCTAAAGTAAGTAAACTCCTTGCAACTTGCAACTGTTACGTTGATTTTATAATTATGACCATTAATTTACTTAATATTTTTAAGGTAACGAATTTACTCACTTTTTTAGTATAGTCAACTAATCACTTTATAAGTAACAGGTTTACTCACCTTTTTAACAAGTCAACTAATCACTATATACGCAACATGTTTACTCACTTTTTTAGTATAGTCAACTAATCACTTTACAAGTAATGGGTTTACTCGCTTTTTTAACAAGTCAACTAATCACTTTGTAAGCAACAGGTTTGCTCACTTTTTTAAATTCAACAAATCTCTTTTTACTGTAAATCCACATGTATACCCAATTCACCTGCTTATTGTCAACTCTTACTGGAATCAATTTCAAAACTGACTCATTTGAATATTTTATAAACTTTTCTGTTTTATTTTTCCTCTGTCCTAACAGAGAGTGCAGCTGATATCAAAATGTTGCCATATTTTCTAAATACATTGAAGTTCATCAGTTAGGGAATAGGGAACCAATAGGGAAATCAATAGGGAAAAACACTTTTTTTAACTTTTGATTTAACAACCCACAGATTCTGGATTTCACTGCATTTTACCAATTTTTTTGTCATTTGGGCTGTACAATTTAAACATTTTTAAGAGATTAGCCAAAAAAATGTATAAATGGATGTTTTGCTTTCATAATGAACACAACTGTTTTACCGCTTTCAGACCCTTGATTGCAGATATGTCGATGAATGAGACGGCAGAGAAATCCAGGATTAAACTGTGGATGTTGACTTGAGGAACTGAGATGTTGGCAGGCAGTTCTGCATTCCAGTTTATCTGAATGGGAAGATCTGAATAATCCGTGGGCTGGTCTAGATCATCAACGTTGCTGTCGTACTCTGACTCTTCGATGGGCATTGAGCATGTGGTCTGTAGTCCATTCTATTTCCAAAAGATATCAAAGAAACTTCAGATAGATATCTAAATGATAAGATTTAGGTGTTATTTAGATAGATATCTAAATATGATTACAGCTACGTTACATAAAGCTCATTAGGAAGTCCTTGAGTTCACTCTTATCATGTTTTAAATAGCGAAGACGTACTGAGGTTAAGGTTAGCTCTCCTTTCTTTAACATTTTCTTAATCTTCTTCACAGCCTTGTTCCTCTTCCTCAGGATTCTTAGAGGATTAAAGCCCACCTGCATTAAAGGAATGTGTTTAGTTTTTTAATTAGCCGCAAAATTGAGGGTTTTCACAGTAAAACTCGTGTACTCACAGCGTCCTTCAGTTTGTCTCTAAAGAACTCGATATTTGCGAAGAAAATGGGAGATGGAATTCTGAAAATCTTCACTCCCTCTGGCTCAAAGATCTGAAGAAGATTTAGAATGAAATATAAAACCAATGCAATCTTGTTTATCTCATTCATTTGATTTTAAGATGCATCTTTTTTTAAACTGATCCATCTTGGACTGACACACCAAGTTATAATTGAAAGAAGTTATACATTCTATGTTGCCAAATGTGGAGAAATCTATGTCGAACTTACATTGAAATAATGTTTACGATCTCTGTAGATATCTGTCCCCGGGATATTAGCCAGAACACAACAACGTGGACTGAGAATCAAAATAAATCAACTGATTATATAATAAAAAAAGATTAGTTGTTTCAATTAAAAAAAGTAAGTATACCTGGTTTTTAATATATTGTTTCTTTTATGTTAAATAACTGTAATGCCAAATAGTTTTATCTTTGATGACTTTAAAATAAGAACATTCCATCCATCTTGTCTTTATATAGGTGACATAATTTCATAAAAACATAATTAAAATAATACATTTTTAAAGGTTTGAGTTCAGCAAAAATAAAAATATTTCACTGAACATACACTTTAATTTTTTAGCTTTTACTTGTCAGTGTAACTTGCAGCTTTTAAGTTGACAACTAAATTTTTACAGTTATTGTTTGCTTAAAAAAATGGGTAAACCCTTTGCCTTAAAATTATTAAGTAAAGTCAATGAATCAATTTAAAAAAGCAATAGGTTTATTCACTTTTTAAAGTAAACTTAACTTATCACTTTTACAGTGCAAAAGATCATTGAAAAGATACATTTTCTATATAATTTATCTCTATACTGTGGATTTTAATACATAGAAGATATACTTTTTTGCTGACCATTATTTATTTTATCCACATTCAGTTAATGGGATGTCAACACTTACAACTGAGCCCTGAAGACCACAGTGAGAAACTCCAGTCCAAGACCAACAGCCAGGCCAATGTCCAGCCCCAGGATTATAGCAGCCAAACACGTCCCTACCCAAACAATCTAACAACAGAGTGGGACACAATCAGTGATAAACCACTGGACAGTTTAATTATTTTAAGGTAAGACGCTGCAGTCAAAAACTGCGGCCATTTTTTTTTTTTTTTGGTTTTCTTAGAGTAAAAACATCCAAAATACATTTTAGGTTTGAACTAAGGTAGACACAGGGCAATTTGCTTAAAATTAGTATACTAATGCATAAATCCCTACTTCAGCAATACACTAAATTTCACAGTTTTTTTCATATTTATATTTTAAATGATTTTATTGTGGGACATTATCATACATAATTTGCCTGATTATATACACCATTTTATTCTACAGAAGATTTATCTGTCTGTCTGTCTGTCTGTCGGTCTGTCTATCTGTCTATCTGTCTGCCTGTCTGCCTGTCTGTCTGTCTGTCTGTCTGTCTGTCTTTGACTCTAATGTCTAAATTAAAACAAAAAATTATAAACCTGAATTCATTTAATGTTCAGATTTTTCTGCTAGATATGTATGCAAATTAGTGCATAATTAACTTAATAATGTAGGTCTCATTCACATATTTAACAGGACATTTTAGAAAACTGTTTGCATAAATGTTTGCATTTATAATATAATCAGTCAACTAGGGAAATAACTGTTTGCGAATTACATTTTTTACCCTATTCACCTAATCTAATTTGCCGTAATTTACAATGATCTCAGAAACTGAAATTTGAATTTAGGTTGTCTGCTTGGATTGCACTTATTCTGAAATTCCTACTTTGTTTATGAAGTCAAAGACACTTACGCAGTCGGGACGATCTTTCTTCCACAGGTAAGGAACTGTAACTACCTGCATCAACATCCCCTTCAGGTTCACAATCACCACTGCACCAAGAACAGACTGCAGTGACACAGCAAACAGATATTTCAAATATAAACCTCAAATTACAAAATGTTCTGTTATTTATGTCAGTGTGTAAATGTTTACAGGATTTTACTCCTACCTTTGGCAGAGGTTCCAACAAAAACCCAATTCCCAAAATGACCACCAACACGATAATGGCAGAGAGTAAACCAGCTATCTGAAATGGAAATTTTTGGGAGAAATTATAACTTTTATAAAGCAGGGATGCATTAATTGTATAAAAGTGTAACAGAAGACATTGAGAATATTTTACAGTAATTCAACCAATTACTGTTCCATTAAAAATGTATGACAGTTTTCACAAAATATCAAGCCATATCTATAATAACCAGTATTTTAGCTTGATAGCTGAAAATTCAGCTCTGACACCACACGAATAAAGTACATTTTTAAAATATATATGAGACAGACAGTTGCAATATTATTTCCCAGTTTGTTTTTGTTGTATTTTGAACAGATATACAACTATGGAAAAAATATAAATGTCAGTTGAAGATCTTTTTTTTTTTTGTTCTGTAAACAACTGATGATATTTTTTCCCAAATTTAAAAAAAAATATGTTGAAATACACAATTGGTCAAAGTAGCAAATAATGTTATGCTTTTGGACATGTTTATATAAGTTTTAGGCAATATATTGCTAGAGTTTTAACTTTAAAACAGTTAAGAAATCGATAAATCCTGATCGTAATCGGCACACGCAGAAATATGCAGATTTATTCAGTTTTTAAATTAATTTCAGTAATAATATTGAGTAATATGAAAGTGTTCATTTGATTTATTTACAATACAGTTAGTAAAGTAATATTTTCTGTCTTTTAGTTGATATATTATATGATAGACTTGCTTTGTTTACCAAATATGATGATCTAGATGAATATGCATTGTAACGGTTAAATAAAAGTTTAAAAGCTATTATTTTTTGTCGTATATTAAGATTTTAGTTATGATACTCCCAAAATAATTCCCGCATAAATGCACAGATTTCCACAAAATTCTCAGCAGAAATAGCAAAAAATGTCTACAGATTCTGTCTGGCTTTACTCATTAGTATACATAGTACAAACATGATAAAGTATTGTTATATTGACTAATTGTCAATTGCTGCAAAAATCATCTAATAATATCAATATTATTATTAATTATTATTAATATTAAATAGATATTACTTAATTGAAATTGGATGGAATATTATCAGACATTTACAAATTAAAATATTGACCTTTTACTTAAAACCAAACCAATTAATCCAGCTTATTTAAATAAGCAGGTGATCTCCTAACTCTTTTTAATAGCAATATATGCAGCATCAGTGTGCAAAGATCTTAAAAAACATAACTCAATTTAATATTAGTTCAAGAAAAAAAGTGGTTTTAATTAATTTAGTAGAAACAACTTTTTTTTCCTGGCACAGCTCTGTTTATTTTACAATTTGCAAAACGTCTTACCTATTTCTGAGCACCAGAGGCCAGTATTTCTCTGTGGCTGTATAACAAATACTCCCAATTGAGACACCACAGATGCAAAATCACCTCTTTGAGCTCCAGCCAGTGAGCCAAGCTTACAAACGGTTTTACAGAGGTTTAAAGTTTGATCCATGAAGTTTGTTCACCTGTGTTTTTCCTCCGGTGCTTTCTTGAACTGCGCTTCTGGACAGAGCTGTACTTGCTGCCAGAGACTTGAACGATCCTCCAAAGATGTTGCTGGCTCCAAAGGCAATGAGCTCCTGCGTGATTGTACGTGTAAATACATATGTTCTTCCACAGACTGATTTTTCTTCCACAGACTGTCTTTTATGAGGAGTATGATTCAGGGCTTACTTGATTTCCATCTATAATGTAGTCGTGCTTCACAGAATAGACTTTAGCCACTGCGAAAGCCACCGCAAATCCCACAATAGCGATTGGGAACGCATCAACTGCAGCCATCTGGAAAACCTGCAGGTCGGGAGCCATTGGGGACTCAAACCTGGACAGATGAAAAATGGGGTTATTTTGTTATGTCACAAACAAATGAGTGAATTTATTTTTATTGCTGTAATAGTTAGCAGCAAATGACCCTTATTATATTAGCTGTTTAGTAATCTTTGTAAGGAAACTTTAGATATGAACAGAATTTCTTTTAGACAATTTTTTGTGTTACTCAAGGGTTTCATTTACAAAGTAATAGGTTTGAAGTAAGCTTTAGATTTCAAAGGCTTAAATGCTCAACAGATTCATGTTGCTAGCATGTTCTAGCAAGTAGCTGACCTAAAATTTAGCGCATTGCTAACATGTTCTATCATGTCAGTAGCATGTCTTCGCTTGTATTACCTTTCCTTCTGCTGGCATGTTTTAGATGTTTCCATCATGTTTTAACATTTTCTGTGTCTATCATGTTTTTAGCATGCTAGTCTATTGTTAGCATTTCTACGCATTACTTCAACATGTTTTTATAGATAGATTTTGTGTTGCTGAATGGTTTAAGTTTAAAAGTTATAGGTTTAAAGTAAGCTTTAATGAGTAGATTTTAAAGGCTTAAATGCTCAACAGGTACATGTTGCTGACAAAATATAGCACATTGCTAACATATTCTAGCACATCAGTAGCCTGTTTGGCTTGAGTTAACCTTCTGCTGGCATGTTTTAACATGTTGCTGGCATGTTTTACCATGTTGCTATCATGTTTTAACATTTTGCTATGTGCCTAGCATGTGTTTAGCATGCTAGTATATTGTTCTGATTTCTACACATTAATTTTAACATGTTTTTATAGATATATTTTGTGTTGCTGAAGGGTTAACGCTTAAAAGTTATAGGTTTGACGTATTTTTAATGAGTAGATTTAAAAATTGTAAATGTTCGATGGATACATGTTTCTAGCTTGTTTTAGCTGACATAATATGTAGCACATTGCTAATGTTCTAGCACGTCAGTAGCATGTTTTAGCTTGTTTTAACCTTCAGCTGGCATGTTTTAACATGTTGCTATCATGTTTTAATATTTTGCTATGTGTCTAGCATGTTTTAGCATGGTAGCATACTGTTAGCATTTCTACACATTAATTCAACGTGATAGATAGATAGATAGATAGATAGATAGATAGATAGATAGATAGAT
>CAIGQZ010000320.1:11157561-11179944 GCA_903798205.1 Danio tinwini | reverse complement strand
AC
Organism: Danio tinwini; assembly: GCA_903798205.1. Classification (NCBI taxonomy): domain Eukaryota; kingdom Metazoa; phylum Chordata; class Actinopteri; order Cypriniformes; family Danionidae; genus Danio; species Danio tinwini. The sequence continues at coordinate 11,179,942 of CAIGQZ010000320.1, read as the reverse complement.
ACACACACACACACACACACACACACACACACACACACACACACATTTTGTTTGTATTAAAAATTAAATAAAGTCAGGATTGCAAGAAGTACATTTTGCTTTTCCCAGAATCTAATTTTTGATAAATAAAGATATATAAGACATTATTGTGAAAAAAAGTTAGATAAAAAGTTGCAATTCTAAGAAGTTACAACTTCTGAATTTGTTATTATTTTTATTTTTTAATTGATTTATTTTTTGCAGTTCTGAGTTTACATTTATATCTTACATCTTTAGCAACTCCACCTAGAATAAAACAATTAAAAATCTGTGTTTTTTTTAACCTCATACATTGAGGGGAAAGTAATACGATAAGAAGATTAGAATTTTATTAAATCTTAATTGCAAGATTTATTTATTAATTTTTTTTGTATTTCATGCAGTTCTGTGATTATAGGATTTATTTTAGGACTTGTGAGGAGAGGAAAGTCTTATAGTAAGATGTTAACTCACAATAACCTGAAAAAAAGAGCATGATTCTGAAATCAGTTAGATTTGTGAGTAAAAACAATACCTTGCAATTTCATTTCTTTTTCTTCAGTATTACAAGATGTAAACTAAAAAGTCAGTTTATAGTCAGTTATCACTGCCTATACAGTATTGCAACAATAACTTTTTAGAGCTTCGGAATTGTTTGTTTGTTATAAATGCTTGCGATTCTTAGAAAAAGTCAGAATTATGAGATATAAATATATGAAATAATATGAAAATCATATAAATAATATGGAAATATAAAAATCAAATGGCAAAATTATCAGACGTGCATCATGTAAAAATGCAATTGATGGTTGAAATCACAGTTTTTGGATCCAATTCTGAGCTATATATTGTTGTACATGTTATACAAATATTGTTATACATTTTCAACGCTACATTTGTGAGTTTACATCTGATAGAAAAAACTCAGTATTTTGAGTTACAAACTTGCAGTTAACTCAAACTCAACTCGTAATTGTCAAGTACAAACTAGCGGTTCTGGCAAAGATCACTAGAATTGTATGATGTTTATTCACAATTGTGAGAAAAAAATACAAATCCCAGTTAACTTTTTTCACTTTATTTATTCCGCTGCAGAAACAATTTTCCATAAACAGCAACATTTAGTATATTATTACTTACAGTTATGTAAGCTAAATAAAATTAATAATAAAATATATATTTTACTTTCTGGCTACATTGACATCCTATTAGAGACTCAGAGACACACTACAATGTATTTCTATTATGTCTCAAGTGATTTATTTCCAAAAATGAAATTTTCTTCTCCCTTAAGATGTTCAGTAAACAATTCTTTACAAGAAACACACATGTACTGTCTTTGACTATCAAAAATGGTCTTCTTCTAATGTCCATACTGATGAACCGGTCTTTACAAGTTAAACATTCTTTATGTGCCTCTAAAATGAGGCTATAAAATAATATGTAGCGCCAAATGCTTTTAATCTTGTGTTTCCAGTTCAGATTTGGAAGGACGTAAAAAAAAGAAGACAGCAGGCTTTTTTCTTCCCTCTCCATCCTCTTCGGACAAAGGTTAAGTCTTCTAAAACTCACTATCAGCAAATGAATAGGATGATCTTTCCTTTGACTCTTTCCTCAGTTTGAAAGTCCATGAATAGCCTGGGGATGTAAGAGAAACACTTGTTTGATGCATTTCTGGGAAGACAGATTATGTTAACTGAAGCCATAATAGACAGCTCAGGATGCTCACCAAGTGCTGGTTATCATAGGTCTCAATCAGGTCCTCATCATCAGTAAATGGAAGGGGCTCTTTGTCGTCTTGCAACTGTGAAATCTAAACAAAATATATGGTGTTGTCAGAATTGCATGTTTCTATAATATTATTATTAGTAGTAACAGTGTTTTGTGTTTTTTATTATTATAGTTAATTAATCATTTTTACTTTACTTTACTCTTCTTTACTTTACTTCTGCTAACCAAGGCTGTGTTTATTGTAACCAGAAGGTAATATAAAAATAAATAAACTATAAGATAGTATGAAATAATATTTACAAAAATAACTGCATTTACATTTTTTCTGTTCAAATGCAGAAAAAATTTTATACCCTGTAAAATTATACACTAAATTACACACTAGTAATATTTTGTTCAAGAAGCATGCGTTACATTAATTAAAAGTGGAAGTAAAAACAGTTGTGTTGAATTTTTATTACATTAAAAAGGTCATACAAAGGTTATTAAAAGTATTACTGTTGCAGTGTCTCTGCCTTAGAAAGTAGCCAGTTTCACTCTATATATTGCACATTATGTAATACCAAACAAAAAACAAAACCTGTAAAGTATGTTGCATCACATTACATCTTATTTTATTTTATTAAATTTTTTTATTTTATTTAAAAAGTAATTTCTGCTCACCAAGCATTTCATTTAATCAAGTTCAAAAGATTTCAGAAAGAACCACCTTTTTTACTGAAATTATTAAATTATTCTAGTTTAAATTATAAAAATATTTCATTGTATTATTTTGGAAATGTCTTTGTCTTAGTAAGTGCACTAATTTTCCTGAGTTCACTCTAAATATTGCACATTATGAAATACCAAAGACTGTAGAATACACAAGACATGTCACTCGTATTGTTTTGAATGGAGAAAAGTGTAAAGTCAATATGGTGAATAAAGCCTGCCTTCTAGTACAGGAGCCAATCACCGGGAAGGGGCTTGAACCAGACGTAAGTTTCTGCAGATTTTGTGTAATTTGAACATTTAGGAACTAAACTTATGAGACAGTTGTTGTTTAGATTTATTGGTGATTTCTAAAATGAAATTCAACCATAAGCTTGGCAAGTAGTTTTGGAGAATTTGATGTTTCCCCCTTCTGACAGAATATCCGAGCATACTGCCCGAGATGGCCGCCGAGTGAATTGACTTGTCCTAAAGCAGGGGTGTCCAAACTCGGTCCTGGAGGGCCGGTGTCCTGTAGAGTTTAGCTCCGGCCGGTGTCCTGTAGAGTTTAGCTCCGACTTGCTTCAACACACCTGCCAGAAAGTTTCTAGTATATCTAGTAGGTTCTTGATTAGCTGGTTCAGGTGTGTTTGATTAGGGCTGGAGCTAAACTCTCCAGGACCGAGTTTGGACATCCCTGTCTTAAAGGGACTTTGGCAAAACTGAACAAAACCCATAAAGTCTGTTGCATTGCATCACATTACAACTGCCTATTTAATTTTATTTTATTTTTTTATTTTATTTATTTATTTATTTTTTATTTCATCAGTTTTGTTTTCCTCTGCTCACCAAGCATTTAATTTAACCAAAAAGTAGAAATTTAACTACAAATTTAACACATTTTTCAATAAAAATTTTAACAAATTTAAAATATAGTAATATTGTGAAATAATATTTTGCTCTTGTTTGGCAAGGGATGGTGTTCAGTTATACAATTATTCCATTTTAAATGATAAAGAATATTTCACAGTATTATTTTTAAATTGTCTTTGTCTTAGAAAGTGCCCTAATTTTCCGGAGTTAATCCTATTTATATTGCACATTATGTAACATGAAAACAACCCATTAAGCGTGTTGCATTGCATCACATTACAACTTGCCCCTTTAACTTTAGCCTTTAGCTGGGGTAATATTTCCCTCATTGAGCAAGTCAGCATGTGCCAAAACATTTCTTTATTATATCCTGTTTCTTTAAACATCAGGATTTACACGAGCGCCTCCAATTATCAGGCCATCTCAATAAAATGAAAATAAATTGATCAGTCATCTTCCAAATTTACAGCATGTTATCACCGAGTCCATCAGCAGCTTCATTATGAGACAGTTGACACAATTTAAAAGAATTTAATTATATATTCCGCTTATTCACTTTCTTCTCAATTAAATGAAAGCTATTGATTTTACCTTCTCAGCTAAAGGATCATTTTCATATCCACTGGAGTTTTGGTGCTGGATGAAGAGAACTGCGTCGTGAACCGACAGGAAGAGTAGGTCTCTGGTAACTTCCTTGTCAAAGAAAGACAGGGCCTCCATTCTCCTGACAAGCTCACCTGTGACGGAAGAACACTGTTAGCTTATTCGCTGTGTCCAAACGCTGTGTCGTTATCAGGCTGGAGTTTAGCACAGCTTGTAGGAAAACAATGGTGTAGAGCGAGGCCTTACCATCACAGCCTGCGATGTAGACGCTGACCCCTATCCGAATGAATTCTTTCACCACCTGTAAGGATTTAAAATGACTAATTATAAACATCTTAAAGAGTTAGTACACAAAAAATATATTCATTGGATTTGCTAAGTGATTTTAAAAGGTAAGTTGTTGCAAACAATTTATATGGGCTGAATATAAACAAACAAATTAAGTTTACTAAACATTACTAAATTTAATTGTTTGTTTAAATTCATCCCATGTACATTGTTTGCAACAACTTACTTTAAACTAATTTAGTAATCCAATAAATAATTTTAAGTATACAGGCCATTATGTAAAATCGTACCATTAATTTTGTTCCAAACCCATAAGAAATGTGTTCATCTTCAGAACATTAAAGACATTTTTAATCAAATCTGAGAGATTTCTGTCCTTGCAATGAAAGCCTATCTTCACTTTCACCTCCTGCACTTTCCAAATTTGCAGTAGGCTCTTGTGAAATACGTACTTCAGCTTACATTTTTGCTACATTTGCTAAATTTTTATACTTCAACATATGTTTGACTGCAATTTAGGTAAATGTATGCTACAGGGCGGTATGACACCAATAACAATCCTTTTCACACTAATGAAGTTTACAGGGATATTTTATCAACACTATATTACTTGGCTGTCTGAAATAGTCAATTCTGATTGGTCAGTCGCAACATTCCTAGGTATGTTATCTCAAGATAACAACCTCTAAGTAATGCACATTTTTCACAGTATTTCCAATAATATTTTGTTCTTCTGGAGAAAGATTTATTTGTGTTATTTAAGCGAGAAAAAAGCACACACACAAAAAAAATGCATTTTGAACAACGTTACAATCCTGACATCAAAATTAGGACCAAAAATACTATCAAAGTCAATTGTTGTTTTTTCAGTATATCTTCAACTGAAGAAACTCAAACACATTTAGTACAAGTGACGAGGGAGTAAACTATTATTATTATTATTATTATTATTATTATTATTATTATTATTATTATTATTGTTATTATTTGGATGAATTATTCCTTTAAGCATAATGTGGTTAAGAATATGCATGTTCAAGTTGATTGATATCAATTAATATTTTGATCTCTTCATGAATGTTTGAAGAATTAAAGCTTTCAATAGAGTGACCAAAATCTCTTTAGATTTCATTAAAATGTCTATATCTGTGCTCTTTAGATGAATAAAAGTCTTATGGGTTTGGGATTTACATAATGAAAGAATGTGGGCTTGAAGCGACCATTTAAAAGAAACGTCATTACTGACTGTTCCAAACCTTTTTTATGTGGAAGTCAGTGGGGTACAAAACCTCATTTACTTTAAATGAACGGACCATAAAACACTAAGACAATTTTTAGAATATCTTTTCTGCCAAAGGTTTGGAGTAGTAGATTTTGGTCATGCGTTATTGGAGTAAAACAATGCCTTAGCTTAGAACAATGAAGATGGCGTACCAGTTTGAGGGATTTGGCTGCCACCACGTCCAGGAAGGAGACTGAAGAGAAGTCCACCACCAGACTGTGAATATGAACCCTGGGCACCGACACACTAACAGGAAGCTCAGATGTCCAGTCCACCTGGATCTTCACTTCTGAGTCTGTCTTAGACGCCTGCTTTTCCATCTCAGGACCCGATTCATTCTCAAAGGCTTTGTTTTCTACTCCCAATGAGGCCACTGGTACCAATCCTGCCTGTGAAAGAAGACCAGATGAGAAAGACCAGAATGTGACCTCATAAACTCTGGTGAGTAATAAAATCTTTTTTTTTTTTTTTAGGCAAAAGATTTCATATGAAGCGTTCAGTTGCAAAAACCTTCTAAAATTATTGTTTTCTCTGCCTCATTGGTTTATGTTCAGTTTTTTCACGTTAAAGGGGAATAAATAGACACTATTCTTTGGCATAAAAGTGAAATTACTGAACCTACAGTACACACAGGAGCATGAGGAAAAAAGCAAATTTTAAAAGAAATGTCACACTTTATTTTAATGTACAATTCATGCTATTAACAAAGACTTTTAGCTCAAACTACTTATTAGCAGCTTATTAAAAGTTAGTAGGGTTAGTTTAGATTAGGTATTGGGTTATTAGGAATGTAAGTGCTAATAAACTATTAACATCTTAATAATTGTCAAGTAATAAGCCAGTAGTAAATGGTGTGAAGGGTTACTTAAATTAGCACTTATTGTCTTTTGCGTCTGAGCTCTTTATATGTATGCAATTTACAAATATAGCTTTGCACAAAGTACCTCTGTCACTTGTAATTTTCCTTTTTTAATGAGCTTGTGAATCTTCTTTAAAGCTTTGTTTCTTTTCTTGAAAACCCGCACTGCATCAAAACCCACCTGTAAAACAAAACAGTACAATAATAATTGAAGCATGTAAAACTCATTTTAAACTAATGCATTTATACAGTATTTTCATATATCACATACAGAAGTTTGTTGTTTTTTAATTGATAATTAAAGCAATGATTAAATGTACCTCATCCCTCAGCTTTTCTTTAAAGTAATCAATATTTGCAAAATAAATCGGCGAGTTGCACTTGAAAATCTTCACCCCGGGGATCTCATCAACCTGAGTTTTTTGGAAATACATTGTTATTAAAAATGTATATGTATAAATTAAAATGGAAATGATTGAATTAAAATAAATGATTATTGACTAAATAAACATTTGCACCTTACCTTTTTGTAGTCTTTCATATTTTTGTAGATATCAGTGTTTGGGACATTTCCAAGGGTGGCACAAGAAGGGCTGAATAAAATAAAGAGCCATCCAATGTCTTATTATTAAAGCTTACATTGTGATGCATGTCTTTGAAAACAAATGCTCATGATTTATGTTTCAGTTTTTACTTTTGTAACTTTTGTATAATTATTTTATAATCCTATAATACATATTACAAAATAAGCATTTATTTTATGTAACATTAACATAATTCTCTTATTATTGACCATATTTCAACTTCATAGTTTGAATAATATGATTTACAATTGAAGACAACATTGTTTTTTTCTGTATTAATTATTTCCCAAGTGCTGTTTAAAGGAAAGATTTCTTCAACACATTTGTAAACAATAGGTTTAATAATTAAACTAATAGCTATTTTTGTTTGGCTTTGCCATGATGGCAGTGCATAATATGTTACTAGTTATTTTGTAGGATACTAGTATTCAGATTAAATTGCAATTTAAAGTCATTGAATAATGGTGGTTTGTACTGTAGTCAGTCAAAACAATCTTACGGAGGCTTATAATAGTGACCTTAGCAGTTTTTAAAATTATTATTTTTTATTATGTATTGTTTATCCCAGCCAAACTAAAAGAGGACACTTTCTCCAGAAGAATAGTGTAATGGGAAATACTATGAAAAATGCCCTTGCTCTGTTAAACATCTCTTTGGAAAATTTGACAAAGAATTCAATTTCATTGCAGGTCTAAACCTTTTTTCTTTAACTGTGCTTTAAGATGCTGTAATTCAGGTCAAAAATCTGTCATCACATATATAACAAGTGCTAAAAGGTTAATATTTGCTTATTATCAACAAAAAATCATAACTAGTTCTGAGAACAATATTGCTAAGCATACTTGAACTACTTACAACTGTGTTCTGACCACCACTGTGCCCATCTCAAACACCAGGCCAGCCAGCAGGCCCACATCCAAACCCAGCACAGCAGACGCCAGGCAAGTTGCTATCCAGATGAACTGCAGAAAAATCAGAATTCATTTGCACTCATTACAAAACAACCTGCTATATAATCTCACATTATGCAAATAAAACAAAATTATTCAGAATCTCCCATTGGCTAATTCAGCACAGCATTGATTAATGCTAGAATGACTTGAAACAAGACAAGCAACAATTTTGCTAACAATACTCTCATTCTGTTCATTTATCAGGCTTATTAATGCACTTACACAGTCTGTTCTGTTCTGTCTCCAGAGTACAGGCACTTCAGAGATCTGCATGAACATGCCCTTCAGGTTGGCTATAACAATGCCAGCCAGCACAGACTGAATGACAAAGATGGATGATATCATTAGGTGCACTCTGAATATTCCTTGTATTTCAATTTTTAATATGCATATTCTCTTTTCACTGTTAAAACATTATGTTCTTCGGCCAGACCTTTTGCAGAGGCTGAAGAAACGGCCCAAGAGCCAAGATCACTATCATCACCATCACAGCTGAAATGATACCAGCAACCTGCAGCGGTAAGAAGACAGAACAGTTCAATATGGCGAGTACTCTATTCACCCATTCACACAAACGTGTGAAAGTACTGGTGCAAAGGCTTGTTCACTCCAAGAACTATAACTGTAAACATACAACGCCCAGCAAAAATGCAAGAACACCCCTTACTGATTTCTCTTTCAAACTAGCTAAATAATAAGACATTTGTATGTTTATTAGATTAGTCAGTACCAAAGTCAAACGGGAAAAAATTTAAATTACTTAAGATCACGATGCAAAAATTAGTACACCCTAATGAATATGTTAGGGGAAATTATTCATTAAATTTTACCAAAAAAGTAATATATATATATATTTAGTCAGTTTAGTATTTTTAACACCTCATTAGAAGTTAAATGTATTATCTTTCCAATCCTAAATATGTTAGGTGTCCATACTCTTAATTTAATGAATATAGAAGTTTAATATAATTATATGCTGTTTAATAAACTGTTTAATAAAGTTATATTGTCTATATTTACTTAGAAATGTAAACATATCTACATACCGTCAAAGGGGTGTACACATTAATGCTGTTTACTGTAATCGTTTAAGCTTACATGCCAACTGATTGCCTGATTGACTGTCAGTGCTATTATTGGTTTTCAATTCAATTCAATTCATCTTTATTTGTATAGCGCCTATACAATGTAGATTGTGTCAAAGCAGCTTCACATGGAAGTTTATAGTGAATTGAAACACAGAATTTACTAAAAAAACAGTTTTCAGCAAAAAAAAGAAAAAGAAAACTAGAATGATTAAATTTAGATAGATTTTTAAAACTGCAGTAAAATCACAAATACTGTAAAGGGATAGTTCTTCAAAACATGAAAACTACCCCATCATTTGCTCTTCCTTGTGTGGTTTTTAAACTCTTATGAGTTTCTTTTTATTTTGTACTAAACAAATTAACTCGTACATGTTGCTTGCATAATATGCTTTGTGTTTTTATTGCTAATTAAAGGCTGATTAATGACTAATGGTGTGTTACTTTATTAACATGAGCTGAAAAATTGTAAAAATGTATACAATTTAATTAAATTATTTATTCATGAAAACTTTTCCAATAAATTCCAATATAAACACTAAACATGTCTAAATTATTATATTCTGTTTATTTTCCTTGTACAGTATGATAACAGGCATGCTGGGAATAAACAATCTGCCACAATCCAGTCAAAGTTCAGCCTAATACAATCAGATTTTGAGTTCACAGAACTTGTAATCAATTGTTTAGTATTATAGTTTGTATTTTATCTTCCCAGTTATCATCCATGGTTTTAAAAGTTTAGTATTCTTTCTTCTTCTTTTTTTTTTATTTATTTTTTTTATTTTACCTGACTCTTTCCTCCTGTGCTCTCCTGTACTGCTGTCCGTGACAGTGCAGTGCTGGCCACAAAGCTTGAGAAACATCCTCCAAAAATGTTGCTGACGCCAAAAGCTATCAGTTCCTAATAAAAATGAAAGTGTATTAAGCCTAATCAGGTAGTTTTAATTATGATATATCAAATTGTTCTTCATTTTCTTAGAATTAAGCACCAGCAGTACATTTATTACAATTTTGAGCATCTACTGAACAACAAAGATACTGAAAGCAATCCTAATTTTGAAAACCGATCACATATTGCAAATCTGTCTATGGGCATTTTCTATTAACTTTATATTTTACACAGTTTAGGAGAAATCCTTAACAAGATTTTTAAAGAATTTCTTGTTTACAAAGCAAGAAACAAAACAAAAACAAAACAACACCAGAAAAAATGTAATAGCACAGAGGGTGAACATGTTATTAAAAGGCCAACTGGGATTTGTAACAAATTTGTATACATAATTTATTTTTAAATTATTTAACCTAATGCTAATCTTTGCAGCATTGCCAAGTTAAGAAATCATTTCAGCTTTCTTTTGCAACCTCACATTCATTCTGATATAATGGGTTAAAGTGGCCGTAAATGGTCAACTAAGACAAACACAAATCAGTAGACAAATTATTAAGAGAAAACAAAACTAAATCAAGCCAAAAACAAAGGTTGCTGTACTCTCAATCTAGCGTGGGTTGCAAATGATATCGGCTGCAGTTTTGAACTCATAATTGTTTGTTATCTGGCAGGTTGAAGTGACCTTAAAAGGTCAACTAGTTCTTTCTGGCTCTCCCTCATGATTTAGTCATTTCTGCATTTGTGGGAGAGTGCTTCTCTTACACTTGTTAGGCTTCACAAAATAACTTCGACAAAATAACACACACACACACTCACACACACTCACACACACACACACACACGCACGCACGCACGCATACACACACACACGTACGCACGCATGCACGCGCACACACACACACACACACACACACACACACAAAGTTGCCCTAGTATGTGTTAAATGCAACACATTTCTTGCAAGAAGCTGGTTTTGCCACATAATCAACATAAACGCCTTGTGCCATAAAAAAATTAGGTGTTATTTTTTATGCATTTTTGCTTGACTGTATTTACATGGTTCACCTACAACTATCATGGACCCACCAGCCAACTTGCCATAGGCCTAAATCATACAAATCATGCATGCAAAAGTACAGTGGTCAGCATGTATAATTCACCCCTCACAAATCTGTTTTTTCAATTCATATTTTATAATAGGAAGCTATACAATATTATATCTGCGCATATACATTAGATTAGTCAGTACTGAAGCCAAAAATGGAGCTTATCTAAATAAATAACTTGTGATAACAGTCCAAAAACTAGTACACCAAAATTTATGTTATAGAAAAATATTAAATACAAATTTAAAAAGAGGAAAAATCAAGAGAAGCAAAAATATCAAAAGAAATTAGTTGAAATTTTGTAGGTTGTAATTTATTTATTTTTGCAATATTTTGCTTGAATTTAATTGTAATATCTTTCAATTTCTAAATATGTTTGGTAAGAAAAATATTATTGTAACAAATATATCTGTTTAATAAATCTGTTTTGTTTAAATGCAAAATATAATATATATTTAATATTATATTGATAAATTGAAAAATTGATAAAAATATTCATTTTCAAAATGGGGTGTACTCAATTATGCTGAACACTGTAACTAGTTACTGTAATTAAAATACTAAGAGCAAAGTAAGAGATTACTTTTAATTCATAGCTAATTTAATTTGTTACTTATAATATGCTTGTCTAAAATATTGTACATACAGTACATTTAACATTTCTGTACAAATTAATTCAGAGAGGCAGAGTATTTGTATTTTTTGCTATACAAATGTACTTTCCGAAATAATTATATTCTTTTATAAATTAAGCTACATTTATTAAGACGATTGTACTCATTTAAGAAAAAAAATATTTTGTGAAAAATTCATTCATGGCAATAAATGGAATACATTTAGAGAAGCAGAGTAACTGTATATATTTTTGTTATTCTGATATTTAACACAAAAAAGTTTCTAAAGAAGAAGTCATCGAAAGAAGGTTAGATTTGTCAGACACCTGCACATGATCAAGAATTAATGCATTGTGTAAAATAAAGTAATAAATTAATGTTAGTATATGGTATTTATGAAAAATGGTGACATTATTAATGTTTTGATTCATCATGTTTAATAATTATTGTTACTTTACTATACTAAAGGTGATTTAACTTCAAATTAAAGAGTGTCTATTGTCTATTTATTCAGATTTTTGTGAATTTTAAGCATTATTGTATAGCAATTAGATTACTTTCCACTTTCCAGTATTTTAAATGCAGTTTAATTATGTAATTACAAATGACCAATTAGATGTAACTTACTTTACATTGATCATACTCATACTTGCGGTTTTTACATACCTGGTTGCCATCGACAGTGTAATCATGCTTTGCTGCGTAGACTTTAGCCACAGAAACTGCTACTGCATAACCAACCACTGCTGTGGAGAAACTGGAGCCCAAAATACTCCCAATAAGTTCTATATTTGGTGGCTGGGGTGATGCAAACCTGAGAAAAACACACAAGCAGACATATAGAGACACACTTGTGCTATGAAGTTTTGTATGAAGGTTCATTTCTGGCTGCTATTGTCTTTTAAGATAACACTGTTTCATGTTATTATTGGTTTTTAAACTGTCTTGTCACTGTCATTGTTCTTGAGATAACATTTGTGTTTATTCGTGTTAAATCTGTCCAGGGACAATGATAAAAGTATGTGGATTTGAAGTGACTGAATGTGCACCCAGCCCTCCTCAGGAAGCAGGAAGTGCCACAGGAAGTGATCTTACCCCCTGGGGAGGTTGTGGACAATGCTGGCGCCGTACTGGGAGTTTAGGTCCATCACATGAGAGATCGCAGAAGCTATCACTGTCTGTCAGGTCAAAAGAGGTAACGACAATGTTTAAACAAAATTATATTTAAAAAAATAATTGAATCATGCATTGCTGTTAAGATTTGTAGAGGTGAATGTTTGGACATACCACAATCACTTCTATAGGAATCGGCACTGGGATTTTATGCTGGAATTTGGTGTTAATCTCTTTCACAGCCATAACTATGGAGATTGTCAGTAATCCAGCGATCAGGTCTGCCATGTTTGTTTGGTTGATGTTCCTCCCTACATCAATGAGAGTCTATGTATAGAAAAGTTAATAAATATTAACTAATTAATAATTTTTGCAAACTATTAATTTAATATATGAAATATTCATTATAAATTATACCTTCATTATACAAACTTTCCACAAATAAAAATAATTACATGATTCTGATTAAACTAGATAAAAAAATTGGAATTAAATATTTGATAAATATAATAAACAAATAAATAGTGAAATAAGTAAATAAAAACTCAATAGTACTAATATTTAATAAAACTAAAACTTTGCTGTAAAAAATGACAATAAAATATGAGAAGAGCTAAATTTTCCAAGCTGAACATTGTTTAGTTAAGAAGACATATTATGTTACATATGCATGCATATACTTTTAAAGAAAGGTTATGTTTAAATCTAGTGAACATTTATAGCATAATGTCTGTAATCTTGACATGACTTGTATATAAAAATCCACACAATATTTTAATATTTTGAAAGTTGGAGTCAAGTTTGGCCAAACAAACAAAATTAAACTATATATATATATAGTTTGTGCTAAAATGTCCTTTGCAATGAAAGAAACTAACTGCAGTTTAGACATATTCTTTTCTGCAGCAGCAAAAATTATAATTTTCAGCAACAGCAACATCACTAGCTTTATTTTTAAAGTTTATGAAATAAATATGCTTTATTATATGCCATTTAAAGCTTGAGTTGAGTCAAATATAAATATTAAATGCAATTGACCAATATTGATTGGCCACATTTTTTCTCCTATTTCTGCATTTCTATTCAATATATTTGTATACAAGACTGAATATTGTATCTCACAGGGTGGTGCACTTGACTTTACCTTCCATGAATCATTACTAAAGGTAATATTTTCTTACATGCATGAATACATTTTCACAGAATTGAATTGAATTGACAAAATAACCACGTTTACATGGTACCCACATGCATTGTATGCTGAATATATTATGCAGTGTATCAAAATAATGTAATGTGGAAATAACTAAATCGACCTACCCACAGAGATGTGTCTAGATGTTCCCAGCACAAAGTATGTGAGAATTGGAAAAAACGCAGAGTAGAGTCCATAGACCGGTGCTACAGAAGTCAGCAATGCGTATGCCACACCTGTACAACAATATGAAGCAATGACTTCTGGCATCATTGCAGTAATAAACCATTAGGGTTTCTTTCACTTAATGCACCTTACCTTGTAAACAGCATACTAGTCCCGTGGTGACCCCAGACACGACATCACCCGGTAACCATTGCTTGACTGGGTATTTAGGGAGCCATTCCATGATTGGAAGAAGCCCCTTTATTTTTTGAACAGCCCATTTATCAGTGTATCTGTGGAAAATTCATTTAACACTTTATTAATCAATTAACCATATATTGTAAATACATTGACATTGATTACAACATGTTTATAAAAGTCATAAAGGATCATAAACTTTGCAATAACCCCCAGTAGCACTTAATTTTTTTTTCCCAAAGAGAATTTCTTATAAACGTTTAAAGGATTACATCACTCAGAAATGACATTTTTTCATGTTGTTTCTATTCTAAGAGACCTCTCGTTCATCTTTGTAACACAAAATATATTTAAGTTAAAATTCAAGACCTCTTTCATCCTCTGTAGACAGTAACTGTCACGAAACATTCAGAAAAGTCCAGAAAAGGAACCAAAAACATTGTCAAATCATTCCATATGACTTTATTGGTTTAGCTGTATCATATGAAGCTCCATTAATAATTTTGTGCAAAAAAAATATGTAAATATGACTTTGTTTGCCTATGTCTTCTCTTCTGCGTAAGGTCATGGTGTGTGTTTACTTCGGGCATTATAACATTTTGACTTTAGAGTCAGCAGTGCAACATACACCTGTGTGGAAGACATTTGCATAAAAAGTCATTTTTTAAGTGTTTTGGCAAACAAAATTGTTCATTGAGCTGTATGATTACAGTTAAGCCCCTAAAGTCAGGTGGAATGTTTGGTTTTTGGTTCCTTTTCTGGGCTTTGAACTATTGCTGTATATGGAGTTTGAGAGAGCTCTTGGATTTTATCTTAAACATCTTAATTTGTGTTCCAAAGATAAGCCTCAGGGGATTAAAACAACATGAAGATTAATTAATATTCAATAAAATAATTTATATTTTGCTGTGAAGTAACCCTTTAATATCATGGACACAGATGAAAACTTGAAGTGTAAGCCTTCACATGAACTCACCCAAAGGTTTTACTCAGTCGTTCTTGCAAACTCTGAGTCTCTTGGTCTTGTCTCTCATGGACCTGGTCGAAGATTTGGTTTGAGTAGATACGTCGCGACACGAGGTAGTCATTTTCATGAAAACACGCATCCATCATGATTGTCGGTAAATTCTGCGTGTGTGTGTGTGTATCTAATCCGTTTGGGGAAAGATGAAGAAATCATTAGATTAGAATAAAAAATAAAAGTAGATTTCACTGAAATAGTGGGGTAACACTTTATTTAATAATCCTGTTGTATGTATCAATATACATTAATGCTGTAGCTCTTTTCTAAAGCATTTTCACCTGGATGATATGAAGGCATGCATGGCACTACACTCCCAAAAGCTGTCACTGGGGCAGTATCTTTTCAAAAGGTACATATTTGTACCTGAAGAGTCCATAACGGTACTTCAATGGTACTTTTTAGGTACATTTTGGCTACTAATATGCACCTTTTAGGTACCACTGTGGAGTCTTTGGGTACAAATATAATTTGTATATATAAATATAAAAAAAAGTAATTTTTAAAAAAGGTACTGTCCAAGTGACAGGTCCTGTACCAATAATCTCACAGAATATGTTTGATAAGTGTACATAAAAGGAGTTTTGTCTAGAGACTACATTCATACTCTACAAGATATATCACCATCACTGTGTTGAGACATTAGGAACCACATAAACACTACTGGTCTCTCTAACCTTTCTTTCAGCTGTACCCTAGTTTCCCAGGATGTCTCCCATCCTGGTATTGACCAGGCATTGACCTTGCTTGGCTTCAGTGGGATACCATTTGTCTTAGGCTACAGATTGATATGGCTATGGCTATATACTTTCAGCTAAAAATGAAAGTTCTGTCGTCATTACTTAATTTTGGCTTTTTCCAAACCTGTCTGAGTTTCTTACTTCTGTTGAACACAAAAGCATATATTTTGAACAATGTTGGAAGCCTATAACCATTGGCTCCCATAGTATTTGTTTTTGTATGTCAGTGGCTACAGGTTTCCAACTTTCTTCAGAATAATAAATTATTTTGTGTATAACAGAAGAAATACATTTTATTCAATCCAAAGGACAAATAAATGACACCGAAATTTTTATTTTTGGGTGAACTATCCCCTGTTACTTAATAACAAGGAACTGACCCTAAACCTGCTCCTCTACCTAACTATATCCTCTACAGTTACCTTATATCACTCAGTACTTAACTGCTTGCTTGTATTTTTTTTTTTTTTTTTTTTTTTTTTGCATTTCACCTTCTTTTTTTCTAGGGTGACTAGTCCAGATAAAAGACCATATAGAGGGTCTTGCATCTCTTGTGTCAGAATTATCTGAACAAAAAGACCCCTTCTCCTTTCTCTGCCAGTACTATGTTTTTAATAGTTTTCCCAGGAGGTCTCCCATTCAGGTATTGTCCAGGCCCAACTATGCTTGGCTTTAGTGGACAACAGGGAGATATAGCTGTGGCTATATACTTACACTTTAACAATAATTAAAGTTTCAACCTAAACATATATGCATAGCCCCCTGTACTTTGTAGGTATATTGTAAAATTAAGCACAACAATATATCTATCATATAAATAAAAGAGCAACACGTAGACTCTACACATTGTCATTTCTCTAACCTTCTATTTCATATTCTTTTTTTTCTAGAATGGATATTCCAAATAAGTGACCAGTGAGAGGGTCTTGCCTCCATGTGTAAGAACAATCTGATCTGCCTTTATCTAGCAGAGCTTGCTTGTTCAGTGGACCAGCTCCTCCAGGTCTGTACAATGATCACTGAACCTATTGACATTAGAAACCACTTCCAAATTTTGGGAGGGGGATCCAATCTCTTACTATGAATGAGGAGTTTTGTGTCCACTGCTCTTTCCCTTATCGCAACACAATAGAAAACCTTATGCTAAAACCAACTTATTTTAAATTCGAAACCACATTTTCTTTAGCCTTATATCAAATCCCATGTTATATGTATTTAAACAAATAGTTTCTATAACATTGGTCATACCCAAAATACTCAATGGCATAAACAAAGTTTAAAGTCTTACCTGTAAGTTCCAGTTTTGAATTTGTCAAATAGAAATTCCACCGTCAAGAAAGGGTGCACTCATGCCAGAAGCTCACTTAAACACAAATTTTGTTTACGTCTGACTTCGTGAACTGGACCAGCATCCTTCTCTTTGTATTTATAAGCAGATCTGGGATGTGGGAGGTGTATCAGGGATTTAAGCACCCACAGGAAGCAGAAGGGAATTACATCAGAGGCCCGTATAGTTTGCATTCTACCAAGGGGTGAATGTCCCTCCCAATCTTGTTAGAAAGCCTGTGTGTCTGTTTGGTAGTAAATGAGAGTGTGTTTGTGATGGAAAGGGGAGTGAGGGGGAGTTTGTGATGTGTAAAAGGCGGGCCCTGTTCTTTGTGTGTATGTGGGGGGGTTAGTATGTACATGTCGGCCAGTGCAGGTGTGATTGAACACTCAGGAGAGAACGGCATGATCTCCGCACTCTGCGATCTGACCTTCTTAGGCTTCTTAGTCAGTACAGAATGTCTAGATATGAGCAGATCTGTCTTTAGAACACAAGCCAGTTCCTTAATACATAGTGTCTGATGATCTGTCGGGAAGCCAGAACTGAGTCAGGTTGATAATTTGTCCAAAACAAGTTGGGTTTGTGATGGAGGTTTTAACATCAAGTTCTTTTGATGTACTTTACTAGATTCTTCTTGGTACACTTACTGTAGAGTGACGCACAGTGATGACGATTGCTACAAAAATAAAATATCAAGTCATTGTTTACTTGCTTATTTATTTATTTAAAGGTTACAGAAAGGCAATAGATATTAATAGGGCCAATATTTATATTCAGAGGTTGTACATTTTAATAAAATATTGGTTTAACACTACATAAAAAAGTGTTTCAATCTTTTTTATATTTATTTTTCTTTTTTTTAGCATGCTAATATTATATGATTTACATACAGTGCAATTACTAAATAAAATGATTACTACACAAACTTAACTTATGACTGAAGTGAATGGGGATCATTTTAGAGGGTTTCAAAGCAGAAATGTAAGGTTTTAAAACCATTTATGATAAATCTTATGTTAAAAAGTGTATTATTTGAGTGATGCATTTGTTTCATTTGTTTTTACAGGCATTTTGGAGCTTTGTGGTATAGACTTATGTTGTCATGCAGACAAATTAAGACAATTAAAATACTTGGTCAACAATTTTTTTATAACTACTCCAAAGTGTTGTTTTCCCCATATTCTGTATGCATTTTGACATGCAAATATTATCTACACACAATAAGAGTAGAAAAAAAGATTTTTCGGCCTGAAATCTGAGGCTTTTTAGGCACTTATATTAATTCTTATGTTAAACTTTTACAGCATTGCGTTGTTATGATGTAGAGTTGTACAATTGATCGTATAAAAAGTGTGCGTGCGTGCATGTGTGCATGCGTGTGTATGTGTCTACTTGTTTTCCCCCTCTTGAGTCTGAAAGTTATAATTATCTATTACAGTTAACATGTTGATAATAACACAAATCTAAAATAATGTCTGAAAGTCAAAGTCAGTTCAAGATGAATCTTAAACACATTTGGCATAATAGAGACGTAAAGGAAGTGTCTGAACGATAAAAAGACGTTTTATTTTTTAGATGTCTTTCACATGCTACATTTGTTTATTATCCAGTTGTCTCTCACATTCTGCTTAAAATCACAGACCTGAATGAAGACAGAAGGTGAGAGTTCATTTGTAAGATATTGCTCAGTTAGACCTGAATGCTTCATCACATTCCCTCTAGTGGTGTTTTTAATGTTTGGTTTTTTTTTCATGTTAGTAAGACCCAAGTCATCAGCGATGAACAACATCTGAGTATGGATAAAAATACAATGACTAAGCTAATATTCTAGGGTAAAAAGTACAAGACCTCCTTGTTTTGGCGGCTCAAATTAGGCTGAAAAAAAGAATGTCATAATGCTGAACAAACATGCAGTACTAACATATTCACTTGCACTAGAGCTGCATGAGTGAACCTTGACCAGAGATAGAAGCATGTCTGCTCACCACTTCACACCCACAGAACACTCACCCTCCTTTAAACCCACTAACACTTCCTATGCACTGAGGGGATAAGGTCACAGAAAAGATTGTCTCTGCCCAAAATTAAAATTCATCTTTAAGGGCACTCAAAAAGTTATTTTTGCTGCTTAACTGTTTTATGTTCAATCCACTTAAATTTGTAAAAACAATGAAGTTAACTAAATCGATTTGTGTTGGGACAACATGAAGGAATTTTTTTGGAACCCAATATTTTTTCCAGACTTGCATGAGTTTCTTTTATTCTGTTGAATGCAACTGAATATACTTTGAAAAATGTAGGACATTTTAACCAATTTTGCAGTCCTTCTGCAAGTTATTTACATTATTACAACAAGTATTTTTTCTCACAAAGTGGTCATTTGCTTAGATCAGTCATGGTTTTATTGTTGTAAAAGTGTAGTCACCATGTTTTTTGGGCTATATGCACAGCTAGTGTTTTTCAGCCAATGATGAATCTCTGGTGAAAGCTTTATGTGACTATTTTCAATTTCATAAGGTTCCTCTCACTGCATCAATGTTGTGATGTAATTCAAATATAATCAGTTAAATACACTTAAGCATCAATTTGGTTGTTAAAGAGTAAAACGACATTTTAAATGCAGGCCTCATCATTAGCAGCAGGCTATTGCAGAAATTATTGAAAATACTGGGGTAAAATTAATTTCTATACTTTAAAGACATGGTGTGGAAAAAATATAATTTAATGCAGTGTTTCTTGTTTGGTCTGATACCCACTTTATATCGTATCTCAGTCAGACAGTGAAGATTGCTGTTTTTTTTTTGTTTTTTTTATCTTTTGTGTGAGATGACAATTAACCAGAAGCCCTGGAGCTGGCTGACTGATTGATTACCATGTAACCATGGTTTTACTAATGGTATAAATTGGTTTACTAAGGTAGTTAAACTATATTGAGTTTGTGGTTATCATTTAACACAGTAATCACCACTAGTTATTGATTGATTTATTTAGTTATTTATTTATTTAGTTAAACCATATTAATGTTTAGTTGAATTATTTACTCAATCAGTTTGTCAATTACACTGTATGGTATTTAGATTGACATAAAGAAATTTACCATTGCCTATCAGTGTTGGGGAAAGTTGAAAGTAATGCATTGCAATATTGAGTTAGTTAGCTAGGTAGTCAGTTAGTTAGTTAGTTTGTTTATATAGCACATTTTTTACAACACAATGCTGCCCAAAGTGCTGAACACAATCAATGCTAATTAAAATAAAACCTACATCACATACATAACAGTTAAAACATAAGACAAACCCCTCATTAAAAAGTCTCAAATGCTAAAGAACAAAGATGGCGTTTCAGAAGCTTTTTAAAAACAAATAGAGTTGGAGCGTGTCTGATGTGAGCCCATTCCAGAGTTTTGGTGCGATAACAGCAAAAGCACAATCCCCACTTCGCCCCCCAAATAAGTCCTCCCCAAATAAGTGACTAGTTGCATTACTTAGTTACTTTTTATGGAAAATAAGATGTTACGTTACTTTTTTATACGTGCTTGAGGCTTGATCTATCCAGGGTATTTTTCTTTTCTTTTTTATATAGAGGAGCTCTGCATTTAACGACACACTGTATAACCTACACCTTAATTTAGCCAAAAATAAATAAAATACAATAATGTTATCTTCTGAAAACGTCCCGATACTCTACATGTCGTATATACAGAATAATAAAAGTTGAAAGCAATGTTGTTTGCTACTTTTGTATTTTTGTCTTATTAGTTCAGTAAAATCATTGTCCATTGAGATTATAATCCCCTTTTCTTCTATGTGTTTAAAATAATTAGAATACTTTCATCACAGAAATGTACAGTAAGGCTGTGCCATCTTGATTTTTGTCTGTTCCCACGGGGAGCTCATTCTCTCATTGAGTGTGATTCAATGTGATTACACTCATTTTAATTCAGCAAATAATTTTTTAAGCAAATTAATTAATGGAAAAAGTAACTTGAGTTACTTTTTTTTAAGTAGCTCAAATATTATTACTTATTTTTTTAAGTAATGTGTTACTTTACTCGTTACTTAGAAAAGTAATATTATTATAACTCGCGTTATTGTAATGCGTTACCCCCAATACTGGCCTTTACAGGCCCGTGCAGAGGCTTTTCAAGGGGCATGTGCAGAAGATCACAAACTGAAGATGGCGATTTCGAACTGAAGAGTGAGGGGGGCATTTCTGGATTTTGGAATATATTTTTTATATCCCAGACTAAAAAGGGCATGTTCACTGCACAGGTTGAACCCTATGTGTGCAAGTGCCTGAGAGTGTATCATGTGTATGGAGTGTATCATGTGTGTGCATGTGTATGGAGTGTATATGTACGGGACCAATAATTCCCTCAGTGGTTAGGTGACTCACCTTTCATGCCAGAGACCTGGGTTCTATCCCAGACCCTGACATGTGTGTATATCTATAGTGTCTATGTTTATAGAATATATGTATGGAGTGTATCATGTGTGTATATGTATAGAGCGTATATCTATAGAGTGTATCGTATGTATTTGTATAAAGTGTATCATGTGTGTATGTACAGGGAGTGCAGAATTATTAGGCAAGTTGTATTTTTAGGATTAATTTTATTATTGAACAACAACCATGTTCTCAATGAACCCAAAAAACTTGGGTTAATATCAAAGCTAAATATTTTAGGAAGTAGTTTTTAGTTTTTTTTAGTTTGAGCTATTTTAGGAGGATATCTGTGTGTGCAGGTGACTATTACTGTGCATAATTATTAGGCAACTTTACAAAAAACAAATATATACCCATTTCAATGATTTATTTTCACCAGTGAAACCAATATAACATCTCAACATTAACAAATATACATTTCTGACATTCAAAAACCAAACAAAAACAAATCAGTGACCAATAAAGCCACCTTTCTTTGCAAGGACACTCAAAAGTCTGCCATCCATGGATTCTGTCAGTGTTTTAATCTGTTCTCCATCAACATTGTGTGCAGCAGCAACCACAGACTCAGACCCTGTTCAGAGAGGTGTACTGTTTT
>CAIGQZ010000320.1:11133703-11147561 GCA_903798205.1 Danio tinwini | reverse complement strand
ATTATTATTTGTATTAGTGCTCAATTGGATTTTATTATTAAATAACTTATTATTATAATTTTCCTTAATTTTTTTCAGTGCAAACCCTTAAACATTTTTCTTTTATGTCATTTTTGGTCACAATAATTTGACGTTACTGTTATGCAATGCTTTGGTAAATCATCATCTGTTTTTAGTTGTGTAATACTCACCCCAAACTGATTACACCACATTATTTGAGAGCATCCCAACAATTTGTCAAATGACATAACAAAATAAAACCTATAAGTATATGTTACAAAAAATGATTGCATGATGCCAAAATGGATTAGAGAATGTATCTGTCCAATAATGTGGCATATAAATCTCAAATTAGTGTGTGTGCCATAGTGCATGACCCCAAAATTACCACAACACAGCAGTTTGGTAGCAGTGCCGTCAAATGATCAAAGTTTATTTTCACCCCAAAACTGACCACACCACATTATTTGAAAGCATTATTTACCCCATTAGAGCATTATTCACCCCAAAATTGACCACACCACATTATTTGAGAGCATCCCAACAATTTGTCAAAAGTTATAACAAAATAAAACCTATATGTATGTTACAAAAAGTTAATGCATGATGCCATAATGGATCAGAGAATCTATCTGTCCAATCATGTGGAATATATATCCCAAATTTGTGTGTGCCATAGTCCATGACTCCAAATGACCACAACACAGCAGTTTTGTAGCAGTGCTTTCTGTTGATCAAAGGTTATATTGAAATAAACTAATAATAAATTAAAAATAAATTGTACTAAAAAATCTTCAATTAAGATGTTAAATTGGACCCGAGGATGTATTTGTGCAATGTTTTGCTTTATCAACTCTTTTTTTTTGTGTCATTCATTGTCACCCCAAAAATGTAAAACAAAGCAAATGAATCAGATGAAACGTCTTACCATTTGCACTTGATCTAACAGTTCATCTGTAGGCTGTGTAGCGGATGCTGATGTGCCAGTCCAAA
The DNA here is from genome assembly GCA_903798205.1 of Danio tinwini. Classification (NCBI taxonomy): domain Eukaryota; kingdom Metazoa; phylum Chordata; class Actinopteri; order Cypriniformes; family Danionidae; genus Danio; species Danio tinwini. The sequence goes on along the minus strand of CAIGQZ010000320.1, from coordinate 11,146,568 downwards.
ACTCTCTTTTGCCTCTGATTATTTAGTTGGAGTACCTGCTGAAGAAAATCTCCAGTGCAATGAGCCTGGAGTGGGACAGCACATTACTGGAGGAACTTTTGTCTCAGAATGTTGATCTTCAGGATGGCGTGTCAGTGTGGGAGTTTTTGGAACATTTGAGCGCAGGCCAGCTTTTGCACGTCGAGAGTAAAGAGGCCTTCAGTCTCGCTGTGGACGAGGTTTTCATGGAAATGTACCACAGCATCATCAAAAAGGTGACTGGTTTGCATACAACACTATATTTGCATTCAATAAGTGTTGAATCACCTCACAATCTGTTTGTATGCCCTTACAGTTACACCTACCATTGTTTTGATAGCAGCATGCACTTGTACTTCCTGCATTGTGTTACTGATGGCATGTTATTAGCACAGAGATTTTATTTTAAGTCTTTTAGCCCGGTCCTGATTATTTTGTAATTGCTTTATGCTTCAGGGTTACCTGGTAAAGAAGGGGCATGTTCGCAGGAACTGGCAGGAGCGATGGTTTGTTTTGAAGCCCGGTAGCCTCATGTATTATGTTGCCGAAGACCTGAAAGAGAAGAAGGGAGAAATCCTGCTAGAGGAAAGCAGTGTGGTGGAGGTAGATGAAGTATAAGCATTTACCACTGTAAAATCAGTGTCCTTAATTCATCAGATCTTATAACTATCTAATTTTGTACATTAATCTCAGAGTGTTCCTGATAAAGAAGGCAGACGATGCCTGTTTTGTGTGAAAACTTCAGTCAGGACCTATGAAATGAGTGCTTCAAACCTGAAGCAGAGAGTAGACTGGATGCAAGGTGAGGAGCCTAGTTAATACTTACCGATTAGTTACAAGTGATTCTAAACTTTTATGGATTTCTTTCTTCTGTTGAACGCAAAAAAAGATAGTCTGAAGAATGATGGAAACAAGCAGCCATTGAAATCCATTGTAGGAACAAAAAATTGTTAGTATAGAACTCAGTGGCTGCTGCGTTCATACATTTTTGCATATATATATAAACACTATAGTAAGTCAGATGAAAGAAACTCAAGTCAAGTGAAGGATGAGCATAGATGGCAGAAGTTTTTGTTTTGGATGAACTATCCATTTAATTTTAGGGGTTTAATGATACATATTTATACAAATATAATATGTGATGATATGTATCGCTGATATAAACAGTATAGTTTGCCATATTAGTTATAGTTAATTTTATCCAAGTACAATTCACCCAAAAATCTTTGTCGTCATTTGCTCATCCTTATGTGTTTCAACCCTCTTAAGACTTCCATTCTTCTAAACACAGATACGTTTTATTTAACCTGAGATTTGGCTAATAATATTGTCATGCAGTAATTATGCATTTTAAATCCCTATCAGCCTGTTCCATGGCTGAACATTTTATATTAACTACTGTATGTATAATGCTAGTTGGCTGTTTATTTGTTTATTCTGTAGCCATCCAGACGGCGTTCCGGTTGAGGGCCGAGGGGAAGAGCTCTCTACATCAGGACCTTAAACTGAGCAGACGCAAGCAGAGAGAAACCCTTCAGAGAAGCCAGAGCAACCAGAGCACTCACACTGAGCCTAGTGCAGTGGAGGCATTGCAACAATCTGCTCCAGAACAGCAGGGGGAGACAGAGAGCTTAGAGCAGCACATAGAGAGCATCATTCAGGTAACAGTTTTCACAATGTCATTCTGTCATATTACTCATACTGTGTCGGCATTGTATAGCATGCGTGCAGTTTGCTAGTTTCGATCTACGTTCTGTAACTAAAATGTGCAGTATTCAGTATGGACGCTTTTCACAAATCTGTGTTTCTTAGTAGTTGAAGTCGTCATAGTTGAGGAAACTTGAAGTGCAGGGAATGGTGGAGTACAACAGATATTTTTTTTTACAATGCTATTTGCTGAAATAATAAAAGACAAACTCCACAATGGTGTTATCAAGACTTTCAGAAAAAGGAAAGAATTGTGTGAGACTGATAACGGCAGCCAGAAGAGAAAACTCATACACTCTGCATTTCAAATGACATTTCAATGACTGCATTTTCAAAAAAAAATAGTGGTAATTATTTTTTTGTATTTTGATGCAACGATGATATAATTCATACATATATACATATAAATGTTTATACATTTTTAAAAAATCTAAATATTAAAAACTTAAGTGATTTAAGATGCTGATGACCATTAAACACATCATAACATGTTTACTTGTGAAAAGAGTCCATAGCAGTGGTTCTCACTTTGAAGGGTGCAGGATGACCCTTCCATTTTGTTTTTAAAATTAAGTAAGGGATAATGTACATCAAGATGCTTGTTCTCACAGAATAAAACCTGATAGGCTTACTGTATAAGACTGAATGTTCGGCTAGATGTACTTTATACTGCTTATTACATGGCCACTTGCCAAAAAACTAAACAATTAGACACAAACTACTGATCTTTGCTGTAAAAAATGCACTAGCGCTAATTGGCTCATTGTACAGTTGAAGCATGAAACTTTTATTTATTTTCTCACAGTCTTAGTTTAAAACATGTTTTGTGAAATGCATATTTCACATCAAATAAAAAAGTGTATTCTTTAAAAAGATCGTCTGTGCTCTAAAGCATTCAATTATACTGCAGTGAATTTCATTTTCAGGTCTGTGCTAAAAAGAAACAACTGGTCACAAATGCATTATAATGTCTGCATCAATATAATTTTGTACCATAAAATTCCATAAACTTAGAAAACGCTGAATTAAAAACATGATTCTGCTAAACTACTGTACATTCATTGCTTTAAAAAGATTTTTAAACAAAATGAGCTTATGCAATATAATGATGTTTATAACTTGACTACAGTTGCATAATTAAAATGTCAGACGACTGTCCTGTGCTAGTTTATGATAATATATGATATACTTTTTTGCTTGTTAAAATGTTTATGGTATTTGGTACTGTGCAGTATACACTGAGAAATAAGTTAGAATTATGTTCCATATTTTCTAAAATGTATGTATGTTTGTTTGTCTTGTAGAAACAGAGGGAGGTGGAGGCAAAGCGTAAAGAGGAAGAGAAGCAAGAGCATGAGAAACAGCAGGCCATTCAGAGAGATCTGGAGAAGCAGCTTGAAGAAGCTAAAGAGGTGACACACAGCTATTTTTACCATCCTGCTTTATTAATATCCACTTCAATCATACACTTGCATTATGACAAATCCATTTACTGAAGAACTTTGCACACAGATGTTTCATTACATGTATAAGTCAGCTTTTAGTACATCATTAACTAACGTTCAAAAGTTTGGATCAGCATTTACATGATTAAACATACTGTAAAAAATAAAACCCCCAAATGTTTAATTATAAAATATACTGTAAATAAAATATTTCTCTTCTTATCACAGTTCTTTAGAAATCATTGTAAAATAAGGAAATGAAAAAACACTTATTTTTGTAAGAGATGCATGCTAATAATACATTTCTACCAATGACTGATTATTCAGACTTGTATCTGCCGAGAGTGGTATTATTGTGGTTCTTTTTTTAATCTTCTTTTAAATGAATGATTCTAACCTTATTAATGAAATTCTGAACATCATGTTAAGAATAGTGTCTCTTCTGTGTTTTCAAAATGATTAAGTGTCATAAACACATCATGAGTATACATGCAGAGCTTACAAACTCTGATTTTGCCGTCTTTGTAATTTCGCATAAAAGACTTTTTCTTTACACACAGCACAAATGTGATGCATTTTCCACTCTCTTTTGCTTAACAATATGTAATTTTCCCTAATCGGCTAATAAAAATTGTAATTTGATTGTATACATTCATAGTAATTTTTGGCCTGTAATTATCATTAATGCTGATTTGTTTTTCCCAATTTCTGCATATTTATAATTATAGAGTGTCCACGGGGCCTTAAAAAGTATTCAAAATTGATAAATCAATGTAGAGAAATTTAAGGCTCTTAAAAAGTATTTAATAGTCTTAAGCGCTATTTTGCAAGGTATTACATTTTCTATCATTTTTGATTATGCAATGTATGGTTGTATGCTAAAGTTTGCCTTATTTAAATCTGCGAATATCAGGATTGCTGTGTAGTTTATGAAATCCTACTAGATTTGACATCATGCTGCTTTGTTTACTGCAGTAACCAAGGCAACACCATTATTTTTGCAGTTCTATAGACGCCAACCTGTTGGATTAGCTAGATTTGATAGATTTTTATTCAGTATATGAATAATGTTTTAGTTCTGGATTAGTTTCTTACATTAATATTTAGTAAATATACTGTAAATTAAAATCCCGCCAATCTGTACTGTAAATCAATGTTTACAGTTGAAGCCTAAAGTGGTTATAAGGTCTTAAAATGCATGGAAAAGGTATTAAATTTCACTCTTTGATTCCTGTATATGCTCTGAATTTTTATTTTTTTTTATTCCATAAAATACTCATGACTGGACTTTCAAATTTAAGATAAAAATGTAATTTAGAGCCATTGTTTTTTCCAAAATCACCATTGTTTTCACATCGCAAAGATCTGCAATGTTGAATTGAGATTATATTTGACCAGGAGCCACAGTTAGTCAGGCTTTGTTTATATTTCACAGTTCATACACAATAGCCGCGTTTCCACTATCGCGCCTAAAGCAAGCATGCCAGGACGAGCCAGGGCCAGTCGCGTTTCCACTGTCACTTCTGGGGCCTGATTGGGCCCGCCGTATACCTTGGGCCTAAAAGGGCCAGCTGGGGCTTTGGGCGGAGTGAAAGGAGAGGCAGAGTTGGCCCGAGTCTGGTCAAGATGGCGTGCCGCCATTACACTAGTTTTTCCGATCGCACATGAGTATATGCGCCAAACAAATCAATAAATAAATAAGGGAAAGAAAAACATATAGCTGGTCAGTTTAAGATAGGCTTTTTCCTAAAACACCTTATAGGCTAGGGGTCTTTTTGCTTTGCCCCTTATGTTTCCCTATTAAATCTAATGGTGTTGCATAAAATAATAAAGTAATTTTAATTTATAAGAGCATATAAGTTTGCAATAACGCATAATAATCTTTACACCATATTAAAGACACAGCTGCCAGTACCTTTCAGTTGTCGAGAGTTTTAGTCAAGTTTAAATGGTGTGTTTGTGCATGAAACGTGTGTGTGTGTGTGTGTGTGAGAGAGAGACCAGGCAAAAGATCGCTCACTTGACAGTTCTGTTGATGCCGCAAACGGCTGGGTTTATTTATTTTTTCTTCCTTTTGAAGAAAAATACAATAATTAATACAAAATATGAATACAACAGAAAGACAAAACTTAACAAATTACGTGTCCACTTTTGTAGGCTCAACACAAGTGTAATATCTAGATAAAATAGCCTAAGCTATATTGAACTCATTTAAAGAATTACAAATATCGGATATAATAAAATCACATTAAATAAATAAACCAATACAAAAAAAACAAAAGCTTTGACAATTTAAGTATATACAATACAAATAAATTAGGCCCTTTCAAGTCATTTTAAACTTTCACTTTACAAAGGCCTATCTGAAAAAAGATTTTAGATATTTTCAAAAAAAAAAAAAACAACGGAGGAGTTTTGAAATGTTATTTATAAAGTATTTAGGTACGATGATATTAATCAAATAGTGCAAACAGAGCATTTTGTGGGTGAGCATGGATTGGATTGAATTGGGAAAAGCTGCACGTAACAAAATGTGTTTTATGTCCTCAAACAATTGTTTGTATTTATATGACTTGATAAAATTGAAACATTTGATTTAAAATGTAGAGCTTTATTAGTGGATAGCTACTGAGAGCAATGAAATATAGGCTATAGTCTATACTTTACTACTTGCTTTTATGTCTTGAAACGGTTAACAGTTTCCTTTACTTAAGATAACCGAATAATAGGCAACATCCTTAAATAATTTTCTTAAATAAAGTAGAATTACCTATTACTTGCTTATAGTCTAGGGAAAAATTTTAAATGTATTAGGCCTTTCCTGAGCATTTGGGCTGAATGTTTGATGGCATCTACCGAATTATGTTATAAAATACATTTTATACAGAGTTATTAACAGATAAATTTCTGTGGTTTTATACTATGGATGGTGCACTGGGTCATCCCTTCATTAGTGGCAGTAGCTGAAGGCAGATTCGCCCTGCTTTGACTGAACACTTGGAATGTATTGAGGTCCTAGGTATAGAGGTCATTTTAAACAAAACAATATCAAGGTTCAACTTCAGAATACAGTAAAAACTATTAAACAACAATTCAAACATTTTCCTTATTTGTCAGGAAAAACCTTGTCCTTGTAAATATTCTAAAGTATGCTTGCAAAGATGTTAATAACGTGTTGTAAAGCATGTCCAAAATTTTCCGCTTCATACTAATGCCATGATCATGCTAAAAATGTTGGAAATGGTCTTATAGTAATGCTTTGAATATACAATCCCACATCAAAAAATACTGTAGAAAATATTGTAGTGTTTTGAATCATTCTTAAGTACTTGAATTAATCTGTTGTTGTAATTCTATAGTTGCTATACAGCTGTTCGATTTTTGCCAGTTGCCATTTTCTGAAAAAAAGCTCTAAATTACAATTTTTTTATTTGAAATGTGGAATAAATGTTATCACATCTTTATAAAATAAAAAACAGTTACATTTTATGCAAACCCATATCTAATAAATCCAAAGAAATATACTGTACACTGTAGTTATTCAGCTACATAGTCATTTATTTTGTGTTTCTGCAGGCTAATGAAAAGATAACAGTGACGTTGACTGAGATGGAGAAGGAAGTGCAGCAGCACAAGAAGAGAATTAATGAATTGGAGCTCACACAGGTTAAACTGGAGGAGGCACTCAACACTCAGATTCACGCACGCTTAGAAGAAGACAGAGCCCGACAGGAGCTGGAGAGGTATCCCAAAAGATCATATCATCTCCTTTTATTCTCTTCATCGCCAACACACATGGGCAGTGTTGAACTAGGATGTGAAATAAGCTTTGATTTCCACCTGCAGGCAGCTTGCAGAGGAGCAGAAGAAACTGGCAGATCTTCTCCTCCTCCAGCAGCAGATGGAAATGGCTTCTGTTAGGGTGCAAGTAGAGCCACAAATCAGTGATGATACTTTAGTTAAAACACCTCCCATCAGTCAACATGCAGAAGAGAGCAGTCAACAAAACACTGAGGTGAGTGACAGTGTGAAGAAATGAAGATTGTAAAGCCCAACATATAATTTTGTTTGTTTGTTTGTTTTTAATGTACTGTACATGCATGGGCAAAAGCAAATCCTTTAAACGTATACGCTGATAGAAACGTGTATAAATGAATTATAAATTATTCATTAAAAATGTATTATTTCAAACCAAAAACAAGACAAAAACGTATAAAAAAAATATGTAAATAAACATTTAACATAAGAGAAAACAAAAAAAACACTTAATTTATTAAGGTCAACAGCAACAGAAAACACTTGTTAAAAAATATGAACAATATTTTAGAATAGGATCAACTGTATTATTTTAATAAAACTAAGTAATTACTACAAAGGTTTAAGTACAATATATGATCCAAATTTTTATAAAAAATGAAAAAATATTAGAATTAAGCATTTAAATATTAAAAATGTGATTACATAAATGTGTTAATAAATTATTATTATTACTGTTATGTCTTAAAATCTAATAATATTTTTTTTTTAAATAAAAGAAAAAATATTTTCCAATTAATATTTAAGATCAATTTAAAATATTTATTGTCATGTTAAAAGTCTTTATACAAGAAACTAAAAACCTCCTCATTTACCTACCTCCTCAGAAACTACCTCAGTAACATTTTTATTTTGGTTTTGTATGAATAGTTAGATAAATAAATGTATTTAAATAATGTTATAAAAAATTATAAAACAATGTGTTAAATAAGTAAATGGACTGATTTATTTAAAAAAAAAAGGAAAATAAATGAACAAAGAAAGAAAGAAAGAAAGAAGAAAAGAAAAGAAATAAATGAAGTAAAATAAATAATAAAAATAAATGAAGGAAAAGAAATAAAATAAATAAATAAATAAATTATGAAATATATAAATAAAGGAAAATTAATAAAAAGAAAATAAATTTGTAAATAAATTATTAAATAAATAAATACATATAAAAATAAACAAAAATTTATAAATAAAAGAAAATAAGTGAAGGAAAAAATAAAATAAATAAATAACAAACAAACAAAATCCTCACTCACTCTGCAATCTTTGTATACACAGAATGTTGTCCAAATATTCACTTACGAATAGATAAACTATTTCTATTACTGCTGGATTTGTAAAACACCTTTACATTAATGCCCTCTTAATAATTGGCCACATGACTTAATAGTTTCCACAGTCATTCTTCAGTGCAGATTTGATTGAGCTTAAAAGCTAACTTCCTTTTATAATATAATACCAGCATTGTTTCCCTGCAATATTTACACTTCATTTAGTAGTACATTAATAAACACCTTTCAATGTAAAAGGAGCCTCTTATTCCTGAAATGACTTTCGCTTCAACACCACCAAACATCCAACAACCAGCAGAGAGCCATCAATATACCGCAGAGAGCCATGAATATACCACAGAGGTGAAAAACATTACATATATTTCATTTTTGTGCATATTTGCTTTTAATCTCCAACTCTGTCCATATTCGGCTTATTTCTCCATAGAGAGAAATGGAGAATCAGTCTTCAACTCAAATGATGAAACACTGGAAAATACAGCTAAACCGCCTGATGAAGCCTATCGCACCAGGAGGTACAGTAAAATACAATCACACCTTTTTTATGAATCGAAAGCATCACGTGAGAGTGGAATAAACAAGATATGTTCTGTTTCATCATATCTACACGGTCATAAACAGCTTTTATAACCATTATTCTGTTTTCCTCAGACAAAGCAGAGCATTTGCCGGTAAAGAGTGGTTGTCCCAGAAAAGGCCATGCCCTCACCAGCACAGAGTTCATCAGCAAGGTTCAAACAGGCACCGGGACACCACCACCACAACAACAGGAAGAATAGGTTTCCCGAATGTGTGTTATAATGGAGCTTGCATGGTTTGTACATCAGGTCTGGTGCTGTGTGTTTGAGCTCGACTGCAGTGTCAGGCTCTGTCCACATGAACGTGATTTTAAAACAGCAGCTTTTTCAATGCAGTTTGGCTGTTCGTCCACACACAAACGCAGTATTGGGTCACTGATACCAAAACTTAGTGACTCTTGTCAGGGTGTAGATCTTCAAATTGTGTAGTCGTGTAGCCAGCAAAATCACAGTTTTTGGCTTGTCCGTGCCATCATTTTCTATGTGTGACGTCAGATTGTGTGCCACAATCAATCTCCGTTGTTTACAAGATGCTGATCTGTGTGATGCCCAACGTAACCAAATTGCTTCTGCAAATAACTATGCTAATTTGGCTGTTTACATGTATACACTGTAAAAAAAACATACAATTCCTTCATGTTATCCAAACACAAATCAATTAAGTTTGCTTAATGGTTTTAACAAATTTAAATGGATTTAACATAAAACAGTTAACTTGTCCCCTAAAAAATTCAACTCATTTAAAATAAGTAGCTTGAATAAGCAGCAAAAGTCTTTTTTTTTTTTTTTGAGTGTACTGATAACGTCCATTTTTCCTCAGTGTGTCACATTGACGGCCAGCCAGAATCAATAATATCACCAACTGTTGCTTTGGCATGCTCTTGACAGTGAGAGTGTTTTTTTTTATAGTGCATTTTTTTAACAGCGCATGTGTGGATGAGACTTTAAACGAAAAGGGAAACTCAGTTTACAAAAATACCTCTGTACGCATGCACTTGACCTCAGTGAGTTGAGTTTTTACACCACAGAAAAATGTTTATTAACCACCCAGCCACATTTGAATGATAAAAAAAGCTGATAAATTAATAATATTGTTAATAAAAAAATCTTGAAAAAAATAAAATAAACACTGAGATGCTAAGGGCATGTCCTCTTGCAGCACTGAAAGCACACTCACTCGCAGATATGCTGCTGTCTCTATCAAATGTGAAATATTGGAAAAATCTGAATTTCCCTGCAGCTATTGAGCTCTATTATAGGGAGGGGCTGTGATTTAACCATGAACTAACCAACTAGCAATGGTAAAAAACTGTTTATCTTTTTAAAAACATTTCAAACATTTATAATGTGTTTAGGAACTATTCTCAGATTTGACTTTACACAAATTGTAAGTTGTGATTTATTGTATACTGTTTCTGGGTTCAAGCCTCTACTCATTTGAATTGAGAAAGCTCAGTAGCTGTTTATGACTACTGTTCATCACAAATTAAATACAGTCTTTTAGAAATCCTACAGTCTCAGGATTTTCTCCATCCCAGACTCCAATGTTTTAGCTATTTATAAAAGAGGAATCACCATAGAAGATTAGACTTGGATATAAGTGTTACCTGTATGATTTTCAGTAGCCTTACAGTATAGCACACTGTGAATGTATATTAGTAAAGTTATTATTTGGTGTCTGCTTTTAGCATTTGCTTGAGCATTTATGAACAGAAAGAGAGACGTGTGGCATCAGACTTAATAAGTAATATGTACAAAATGTGTAGTACAGTTGTACTATGGACCATTTCAATGTGGTCATGTCATTGGCCCGTGAACATTTCCTTCTTGTTAAAACTGCAAAAAGAGGCAATTCAATCATAACTTAATGTTAAAATAGCTATCATAACATTATTTATCAATATGTGGCTCTTTTTGGATTCGCGGAAGCTATAGAAATTAAAAATGTAAAACAGGAAATGTGTTGGGACCATTGTTTTTGTTTGCATCCCACAAAATGGTTTATATGAATGTATAGTTCATTGACAAATAAAACAATAATAATAATAATACAGGGCCACAAAAGCAAAAATATTTCACATTCTTTTGCTGTAATGTCAAACCTCTGCTGCTTGTTGGCAAACGTTTGCATTTAGAGAAACTAGGAGTGGTTATTAAATTGATGTTAATATATTAATATTAAGTTTTTATACGTTTAAACATTGTTTGGGATTATTTTTTTATAATCACTAATAGCGATTTCTTTTTCATTTCTGCTCAATAAATAAATTTACAACTTGATGTAATTTAAAAAATGTCTAAATGGAGTCATCTTTATTTGCTCTTGTTAGCACATTGGTTTAAGGTTGTGAATTTTGACTGAGGCAATGCGGTGGCGCAGTAGGCAGTGCTGTGGCCTCACAGCAAGAAGGTTGCTGGTTCGAGCCCCGGCTGGGTCAGTTGGTGTTTCTGTGTGGAGTTTGCACGTTCTCCCCTCGTTCGTGTGGGTTTCCTCTGGGTGCTCCGGTTTCCCCCACAGTCCAAAGACATGCGGTACAGGTGAATTGGGTAAGCTTAATTGTCTGTAGTGTATGAGTGTGAATGAGTGTGTATGGATGTTTCCCAGAAATGGGTTGCAACTGGAAGGGCATCCGCTGCGTAAAACATATGCTGGATAAGTTGGCAGTTCATTCCGCTGTGGTGAGCCCAGATTATTAAAGGGACTAAGCTGAAAAGAAAATGAATGAATGAATATTGACTGAAACGACATTCTAAAAATAAATAAACCAGAAAATCTTAAGCTAAAACTGTCATGCATTTCCATAGAACTACAAGGATAAGAAACTTTTCATCTAAAAAAATAAGTCCTTGGTTGGTTTTTACTAACAATCATTATTTTTATTCATTCATTTTCAACCGCTTATCCGGGGCCGGGTTGCAGTGGCAGCAGTCTCAAGAGAGAACCCCAGACTTCCCTCTCCCCAAACACTTCCTCTAGCTCCTCCTGGGATCTCCCGAGGCGTTCCCAGGCCAGCCGAGAGACATAGTCCCTCCAGCGTGACCTGGGTCTTTCCCGATGCCTCCTTCCAGTGGGACATGCCTGGAACACCTCCCTAGGTAGGCGTCCAGGAGGCTTCCGAAACAGATGCCTGAGCCACCTCAGCTGACTTCTCTCGATGTGGAGGAACAGCGACTCTGAGCTCATCCCTGGTGTCAGAGCTCCTCACCCTATCTATAAGGGTGCTCCCTGCCACCCTGCGAAGGAAACTCATTTCGGCCACTTGTATCCGAGATCTTGTTCTTTCGGTCATGACCCAAAGCTCATGACGATAGGTGAGAGTAGGAACGTAGATTGACCGGTAAAATGAGAGCTTTGCCTTTTAGCTCAGCTCCTTCTTTACCACAACGGACCTTTACATCGATCGCATTACTGTTGCCGCTGCACCAATCTGCCTGTCTATCTCACTTTCCATCCTTCCCTCACTCGTCAACAAAACCCCAAGATACTTGAACTCCTCCACCTGGGGTAAGGACTTTCCTCCAACCTGGAGATGGCAAACAACCTTTTTTGGGTTATATATTATAACAATCATTATTATTCCTTATTAAATCCTAATATTTATTCTATAATCTTGGTTCATTCATAGATTTTACAGCTGTAGAGGTAACAAATTCACCCTTTAAAAATTCATTTTATCACTATAATAATATAAATCCTATAATTTTATACATATAGGCGACATGGTGGCTCAGTGGTTAGCACTGTCGCATGGCAGCAAGAAGGTCGCTGGTTCTAGCCCCGGCTGGGTCAGTTGACGTTTCTGTGTGGAGTTTGCATGTTCTCCCTATGTTTGCGTGGGTTTCCTCCAGGTGTTCCGGTTTCCCCCACAGTCCAAAGACGTGCTGTAGGTGAATTGGGTAAGCTAAATTGTCTTTAGTGTATGTGTGTATGTCTTGGTCCTTCAAATTGGGGGTTGAGTGTTGGGCTAGCAACTCACCTCATAAAAACTAGATGTTATATGGTGTGGCTAAATATCCA
>CAIGQZ010000320.1:11074014-11122734 GCA_903798205.1 Danio tinwini | reverse complement strand
TTACCATTCCTTTAGAGTTAAACAGTTAAGTTTATCCATTTTATATATATATATATATATATATATATATATTCGGTCAATCTTTGGGTCTGGCAGAAGCACTTTTAGCTTAGCTTAGCATAGATCATTGAATTGGATAATACCATTAGCATCTCACTCACAAATGACCAAAAGGTTTCAATAGTTTTTATATTTAAAGCTTGGCTTTTCTGTAGTTACGTGGTAGACTAAGATTAACATAATGTCATTGCACCTGCTGCGGCTATAGTACGGCAGCAAAGTTCCTTGTTTATTAGACCTGGAATGAGAGTATATATCCATAGCCAGAAAATAGCAACTTTTCATTTTCTGTCGGTCTTAGTACAAAATGTAACTACAGAAGAGCCAAACTTAAAATAGAAAAAAGATTGAAGCTCTGGTCATTTTTGAGCAAGATACTAATGGTCTAATCCCATTCAATGATCTTTGCTTGCAACATTTACATACAAATAAGAAGTGCTACTTATATAAGGGAGCTATTAGTGCTCAAAGGAATAAAAACTAGATTGAGGGAGAGTTCTTTTCCAGTGTAATATATTGGTTTTCAGTTGTCTTTTAAATGGAGTCCGTGAATCCGCAGTCCTTGTGGGAATGGGAAGATCTTTCCACCAGCGAGGAACATTGAATGAAAAGGTTTTGGAAAGTGATTTAGAGCCTCTCTGTGGTGGTACCACAAGGGGGAGCTCACTTACTCTCACTCACCCTTGGACGAGCTGCAGCATTCTAGATCATTTGTAGAGGTTTAGGGGTAAAAATAAAAGTCCAGCCAGAAGAGTATTGAGGTAGTCTAGTCTTGAAATGACAAGAGTTTGGACTAGAAGATTGGTTAGGAAAGGTCTGATCTTTTCGATGTTGAAAAGTGCAAACCTTCTTTGAAGGACAGCTGGTCATTTTGGAAAACTCCAAGATTCCTTACTGATTTAGACAGGGTAATAGTAGACGAGAAATAGGTCATAGATAGTTAGATGGAGAAATTATGTTGAATGTGTGGAGTTACTTGGTAGACGAGTAGTTGTGTTTTTGCCAGACTACGCTGTAGGTGATCTTAAAAAAGGTGGAGTGTTCTTTAAGCGTTAGTTCACCCAAAAATTCTGTCATTACATCTTCCACCACTTATTTGAGTTACTTTCTAATGTTGAACAAAGAATGTTGGGAAAAAACTTTAGACTTTTTCTTTATTTTTTGATCCTATGGCATCCTTGTGGATGTCAGTGGTTGCTTTTATTTTTCAAAATGTCTTCTTTTGTATTAAACAGAAATTCATGAACCTTTTAGAACCGTATGAGTAAATGAGGAATTGTTCCTTTTTGGGTAAAGTAACCCTGTAAATGTTAGAGCAAGTTGGGTGGATTCTGATTGGCTGTCAGTGGGTTTATAAAGAAAACAACATTGTTCTAAATTTGACTATTTTTGTCTTTTTTTGATGTGGACATTATTTTTAAAACTATTATTATTGTTATCCTCAATGAAGACTACTATTTAGTCATAATTTGTGTGATTTATTTTTTTTATCACATATTTCTTATTTTGCAGGGTCTTTATTGTCACACAACATTTCCTCAAGTCTACAGAGCTCATTAGGAAGATGTACACCGAGATGACCAATGAAGAAAGGTATGAACTCAAATTTGTGCATCAATTTAACCCTTTATTAGTCACTCATTGACATACTGGCGGTTATTACAAGACTATTAAACTTTTAGAACACTGACAATGTTAGTGAAGTTACCATTTATGATTCTTTGTCTAATAAAGCGTTAAAGCTTCGAAGAGGACAAAAATGTGTCATAAAGGAAGCATTTTTAAATATTTTATAAACTTTCACTGACATATTCATTTACCAGAACGAGCCCTGATGATGAATACCAAAATGTAATTAGTTTTAATGATATTAATTAATTAATTAGTTTGTTGCTATTGTTGATTATTAATGAAAAAGTACAACAAATTTAATTATTATCTATATACTAAAGGCTAAGCAGATTTGATTGGATCATTAAAGTCTGATCTGAAACAACATTCATTTTGATGTGATCATTTCGATTAGTTTTGTGCAGCGTCACATTGATAATAAAAAACTACCACTCACACACAACTTCTCAATGTAGACATACAAAACAAACTCTGATATCTGTACCGGCACACCCACATAATTAATATTACATTATTGTTATTAATTTGGCCTGCAGTGCTTAAAAGGGCATTAAAGTAGGCATTTCATTCTGCTGTAGCGACCCCTGATCAAGCAGGGAATAAGTAGAAGGAAAGTGAGTGTTTAATTTATTTAAATTTTACAAATGTATAGCCTTGCTATCAACATGGAAGTCTGTTAACAAAGAATGTATGACTTAC
The DNA here is from genome assembly GCA_903798205.1 of Danio tinwini. Lineage (NCBI taxonomy): Eukaryota > Metazoa > Chordata > Actinopteri > Cypriniformes > Danionidae > Danio > Danio tinwini. Next base: position 11,120,343 of record CAIGQZ010000320.1, on the reverse strand, counting down.
ATTGGCAATAAAACACATAGCCCCTTTCAATGACTCATTTTAACATTAAGGTAAACATTGTCCTCCATGAAGAATGCAATCACAGAAAGCACTGTGGGGATCTTCAAAACATTTGGCCAATATCAAATATCTAAAGAAACAATAATAGCCTTAGTTAAAAAAAATGCTTTTGTGCATTTGAAGTGTTGTAATATGTATTAAAAGTTTTTATATGAAATAATTCTGTCTAAGCCTATGATGTTTCTAATTAACTAAAAAGGTAATTCCCTATTTAGACAGCAAGACAGCTCACTACTAGGGATTAAAGCAGAGCTTGAGCATCACTCTTCTCTTATAAATATTACATCATATGTGTTAAAGTATATTGTTTTATGTATGAAATTGTAATCTTACAGACTCACACTACTGGAGCTGATATTAGCACAGCTTGGTGTTGTTGAAGAGCAGAAGGGCTGTTTGATGCCTCTCAGTGCTGCTCAGTTTCTGGCTTCCTGCTTCACTGATCACGGCAGAGCTGTTCTCAATCTGAGCACTGAAGCATCTGATGACCAGGTCAGATTCAAATAGCAAATGTCATGTTGCTTCTTTGCTTGTTTGTATATTTCAAGCTTTTCAGAATAAAAGTTGCATTATCTAATTGAATATAAATATAAACTATAAATATAACCTGTCGAGCAAATAAAGCATGATTCAAGTTTGCACACATTTGAATTGGTGCTGAATCGAGACATGAAAGCATTGATGCCAGTTTTTTAGTTACGCTTTAACCCTTATGTGCTGTATAGGATGTTCATCCACTCTAAGGTAATTTTGAGTCTTAATTTGGTCACAACTTTCTCTGGGTTTCAGAAAAATTTAAGGATTTTTCACATCTTGTGGGAAAATGCTTTGAAAATTTGTAAAATTCATCAGTACACTCTCGGCAAATGTACTACCCTTTCGTTGTGCTCTGGGCTGTTTTTGCCCTATTGACATCCATTATAATAAAAGTTTTTTGATTGCAAAGGCATGAAACCATAAAATCACACATTCTTGGTTGTTACTGGTTTTCCCTGTTGGAAAGAGGTAAATTTGTCATTTTTACTGTTGAGAATCAGTTGCAGTGCAACAAAAGCTTACTTTCTGGCTTAAAATTATATGGTTATGTGTGTGAACGTGTGGGAGCGAGGCCTTTGCGCACTTACTTTGATATGTTTGAGAAAATCTAAATAAGCAGCTCAGCTCTCAGAACATAGTAAGTGTATTTATGAACGCACACAATAATTTGTTGTTTTCTCCATAGAACTCCATATAAAAATAGGAAACTTTTTTACACAGGCCTATCTGAAGGGTTCTTAGTGCCATCTGATGATCAACAGTAAAAACTAAAAGTTTCCCAACAAGGAGAAATATCAACAATAAGATTGGATGATTATTTGGTGCCATGGCTTTGCAATCAATAAATGTGGTTATAACATAAGTCAATGGGCCAAAAACAGCCACCAACATAACAAAAGGGTAGTCAGTTTAAACAAACCGCAAGGGTTAAAATGTTTTTACTAAAAAATTTAGTTTCACATAATTGGTCTTTTACGAATACCGTTAAACTTTTTTTGGTAAACATTTAATTTAATTTAGGTTTATTAGTAGAATTTTTTTATATATATTTTGATTACATTATAAAATTCAGTGTAAACACAAGTGCAAAATTTGTATTTGTATTTTTTTTCACATCAATGAAGTTTTGATCTGGTGGGATTTGTAGCCAGTTTACGGAAAATACAGTAATTCTGAATATTAATTAAAAGATGTTGAGATCATATTAGATAACAGGCAATAATTTGGATGTTTATAACGAAACATTTTCATAATGGATATTTATAGTCTATAAATAGATAGCTATTTGAATTTTTAGCATGTTTTATTTTTTTCTGTGGTGTACTTAATATTATTTTTGAACAAATTCATTACTGTAGATTTCAATGTTACATTTATTTATTAACATACCACAACATGTACATTTGTAATACTGTATGCATAGTATTCACTATCATTCAAGTTTGAAATAGGAAAAAAAGGTTAAATTTTACCTTCAGATTTTTAGATTAATGCTATACTGATACAGTAGGCATAAGTGTTAAGCAACATAGCTGTTTTAAGCATTTGATATTTACATGATATACATTTATTGAGCATCTGATTGTCATAATAAAATGATTTCTGAAAGATCACCCGTTTTGTTATAACCATAATAAATTACATTTGAAATTAAATATTACAATACTAAACAGCTGATCAAATGAATGCAGCCTTGTTGAGCTTAAGAGACTTACCTCTTACTAAACTTTTGAACAGCAACTTTTGTACATTTTTTTAGAAGTTGCAATAATCCTGCTATTTGTCTTGCATTTGTAGGCAGCATTGGTTGTCATCTGGCTTTTAGACATCCTTTGCGAGATGACCTCTGACCGAAAAGAGTTTATGGCACTACAGGATCACCCTGACCTTCTGAGCGCCACAGTCGGTAAATGTGAAGCATTGCTTTTTGCTTTTGTTGGAGAAAAAAATCTTAATGCATTCTTAATGTGAATACACAAAAAACCTTTTGAAATTATCAAGATTTTTCCATGAATTGGAGATAGAAATATTTGTTTTGGTCCAACCGCATACTTACTCCTTCAAAAGTCTCTTCTCTTGAAAACATGTTGCTGATCTCACTATCCCTCATACTGTTCATCTTGCAGATGATTAACTAAACTGAATAATCTACCACACACCCCTATAAGCTTTTTCCCACTTTCCCATTTAAAACACAAAGCAGTCATTTCAGAGGGGTGCTGTATGAAACTGACACCGCTGTCAGGTCACAGCTCACTGCCGACAGACATTATCTACATTCTTCACTGACTCTCCTGTCATCCGGCCAGCTCTGATGTCACACCTTAATCATGGGAGACATGCCAGTATGCTTTTCTCTCTGACTTATCCTCATCTTATTTGTACAGTGGAAATCAGAATTAGAGAACAACTTACAATTTTCTGACTTTAATGTAGATGTAAGACTGGTCTAAAGTTCTTTTTAGTGAGGAAAGCCATTTTAATTTATTTTGGGTCTAATGGGAAACATTGTTATGAAACTAGGAGAAAACTGAACCCAAAGTGTGTCCAGATATCAAAGATGGAGGTGAAGGTTCATGGTTTGTGGATGTTTTTGCAGCAGGAGTTTGGGGCTCCTATAAACATTGCAAAGTGAATGCAATTAAATGTTTAGCAGAAGCTTCACAGGCAATATGCAGTTCCTTCTCTGCATTAATCAAACAATCATCCAGCCTGCATTTTCATTCAGTACAATTACCCTATCACACAGCAAAATGGGTATAAATGTTTTATGAATCTGAAACATTGAAATAATTGAATGCAAGCTAGAGCTTTGATCTAAACCTGATTGAAAATCTCTGGAAAATAATTGGCGAAAAAATTGATGGCTAATAAACCACAACTTTGGAAGAGACCAACAAAAAAGGATCAAGGTCACTGCAGAAAAGTGAGAGAGACTGGAGACGCCCTGTGAGACACCACATTTCCTGCACATTTTTGACTATTGTAACCCTCAGAAATTGTAATTTTTGTCTTTGTGCTACATTCATTGCTGCTCCCTAATTATAATCACTGTGTCTTCCACAAAATATTGATCCTTGGTCTTCTATTATGATTAAGCCACAAATAACATCTTGGTTATGGATGTAACCCTCATTCCCCGAAGAAGGGAATGGAAATGTCATGTGCTTGTACTTTGTTAGGCCATTGGCTGAACTGAATTGCGTAACCAAGTTTGATAGTCCGAATGAACCACCATGACTGGCTGGCCAGCGCTAACTATTTCTTTAAAGGGCACCTATGGTGAAAAATTTACTTTTCAAGCTGTTTGGACAGACATATGTGTAGGTATAGTGTATAGACCGTCATATTGGGGTGATATAAACACACTCAGTCCTTTTTTTTCAATTTAACAACATAAAAACGTTGGACCAATTGGAGCCGTTTTGAGACCGACCGCAACTTGACGTAGGAGTGTGGTCCCCCCGCCCATCAATATTGATTGACAGCTGCGTATTAACATGTCTCCGTAGTAACGTAGCGTTTCATATCCACAAGACAGGACGTGCGCAAATCAACCCTAAATAAAAGGTCTGTTCAGTTTAGGATCATCAATCATCATCAAATGTGATCAAGAGTGAGTTTTACAAGTTTAAAATGTTTTAAAACAGTGCATGTTTTGTAATGAAATAGAGCGATATATTTTAGCTTTACTTCATCACCACAGCCGCGTGTCAGAACAATAATAAAAGATGCTTCAATCCCGGTTTGTGGACGTTAAATCAGGTTTATTTTGTACATTAACATAACAGATATCCATACAGCAGTGGATATTAACCTGTATCCTGTCACATTTGCGTGCAAAAAGAGTAAAAAGCTAAATGCGCCCGCTGTGTGTATGTGCGTATGTGTCTGCGCTGTGTGTCTGCGCTGTGTGTGTGTGTCTGTGTGTGTGCGTGAACTTTGTAACGACATTGTGTGTGACTCATCGTTGCAGCTCCACACAACAAATGCACCAAATAATCATTGATAAAGCTTTTACTGTAGTTTTTGTTACAAACGTTACAGGAGATCTGCTTCCTTTATGTCTGTATCAGTTGTCTGAGACAGCTGAGGGCGGAGACTGAGGCACGCGCGGCAGGCACGTGGAAACGATGGGCGGGGAGGACTAGCCTTAAAGGCGCAGTACACAAAAACAGCAAAAATCTATTGAGAGCTATAAAACACCATCTAGTGAAAGCTATAATAAATAATCTGATGGGTGTTTTGAGCTGAAACTTTACAGACACATTCTGGGGACACAAAAGACTTATATTAAATCTGGAAAAAGGGGTACCTAGGTGCCCTTTAAATGGAATCTTTAAAGTTTATGACGTCCTACCTAATCTACACTAACAATAATCAAAAATACAAGAGTTGGCGCACACCCTCTTAACTAGTGTATCTCTACACAGTTGTAATTCTACATGTTGAGATGTATGTCAAGTAAGGGTAAGCATGGTAGTACAAGGGTATGAACAGACAACAACAAAAGTCAAAGAACAACAACACAGTAGGGGTGTGAACCTACACAGGTCTCACGGTTCGATTCGGTTACGATTATCATGCCATCGATTCGGTTCATTTCGCTATCACGGTGCATTGATGATGCTTTCCATACATAATTAGATTTTTTTCTTTACAACACAAGAATTTTTTTTTCTATAAAAAATCTATAAATGTTTATATTTATATATTACTTGTAATACAATTTTGTCCTTTAATACAAGCAGTAAGATATATGAACTGTACCTTTAATTTTACCTGCTCAAAAAAAACACTCTTTGTGATTGTTTTAGACAAGACTCCAATACATGCACAGAAGACAGCCTGAGCATTCATAACAAATAAACTAATGTAAATATTATCCCGCTTGCTTTTTGAGCGCTGGCAAGTTCTTACACCCCTATGATTGGTCATTGTCTTCACCCGCTCAACAGAAAGGCATTCGATTAGAAACGAAAGTGCCCCATGAGTGGCGCGGGAAAAACAGCCGCGGGTCAGTCTATCCGCTTGTTAAGTGTGACGTCACACGAAGGGGCTTCCGGGTCCAGGCGCTCTATGAAACTGAAAGAGGAGACTCATCAAATGCTAATAATAAACGTTTACAAAGCGATAAAATACTTTCGAAAATCGCTTTAGCAATATATATGTCCATGCCTAATATCTGATGGCCAGAAAGTGATGAATTTTTTATAAATTGTTAAAATTTTTGTATTTGTGATGCAGCAAGCCCAGAGATTATTGTGTACACTTTGACTTTATATAAAATTCACTTTAATGTGTGACATGAATAAAAAGTGATCATAAACAAATATTTTGTCAATTCAAATGAGTGGCGGCTTGGACCTGGAAACAGTATTACATACGTCACTATCACGTCACCACTTAACAAGCAGATATGCGCATAATACGTGATTATCAGGTAATCCCTAATAGAATAAATACAATACAATAAACTCCACAATAAACACCACAGGCACGCTTGTGTCTGGATCCACAAGTATCGCTTTAACAGCCGAGAGGAGAGGGAAATTTACCTCACGAACATGCCAAAGGGTCAAAGGCCCAAAGAGTGCGCGTGTGTGTGTGTGTGTGAGAGAGAGAGAGAGAGGGGGGCAGAGATGGAGTGTTTTACAGCATTTCTCCCTAGTAGTGAAATAGCTGCTCCTGCTTTACCATTCCTCAGTGTCAGTAAAAGATCTGCTTTTTAAGTAGTAGCAGTGTTTTATTTACTCACCCTCGCCTCCTTTGCCATAGTATTCTACCGCGACATCGCGCATAGGGGATAAATGACGTAAGTGCTTAATAACCGGTTATGATCTATTACTGAACCGATATCAAATTGTCCCCATCTGCATCGCGGTGCACCGAAAAAATTATTAATTTTGACACCCCTACAACACAGTGTAAATTAAATAAGGATGAACAATATCAACTAATAATATCAACAAACTAACCAAACAGGGATATTAAAACTATCAGAATACCAAGCAAAAAGCACAAATGCAAACAGGAAGTGTAAGATGCCGCAGTGGGATGTCTTTTGCGAGGAGCAGTCCCTACAGCTCCCAGCGGCTTAGAGGTCTTGGGTTGCTGATAGATAACCTCCTTAATATCGCTGGACTGCTCTTTCAACGCCAAGAACTCCTGGAGGAAATGACCATCACATGTAACATGAATACGGCCTGGCCCACATAGGTGTAGGTTCTGGCCGCGAGTGACACAGAAAGCCTACAAGCATTGGATGGGAGATGAGGCACATCCCACCAAGTGGAAGCACCTTGTGGACAAAGGTTGATGAAATAAACCTGAGAAAGCATAGCCACCATATTCAACTCCAGATCCGATGCGGCAATGGTCATCTGCTCACCTAAGTCATCAAATGATAAAGCGGCAGTCCTGGAAGATGTTCTAGCAAAATCATCCAAATCAGAGATGGGATGCGCTAATGAGGAGTGGAAGGACTGCGGGAGATTAGCCGGTGATTTAACTCCCACTGTAACCCTCAGGCCTCCCTGTCAACTCACCATACATGCCCTCACAGTGAGGGAAGAATCACACAGCCTGGATAGCATCTTTAAAAAGAGTTATCCACTGACCTTGTTGATCTTTCAGAAGAAAACTGCTCTGATAGAACACTATTGTGCTCTTGGAAGCACAGAAATGAGAGACAAGTGTGGTGGACAGGAACGAGACCCAGACCAGCATTGCCAAATGCTAGATCCACAGCATGGTCTTTTAAGCAAATCCCTTAGTCGATATACTCGACATAAACTTGTTGTGATCAACTGAGGGGGAACTTAAATATCATCCAATTTTGAATGATTGTCATGGCACATGGGAGGAAGAGAGAGTTGTTTGTTTTTCAGGTAAGTAAATCTAAAGGGACACACAGTGATGAGAAGAGCATGAAATGTGGAGACCAGGCAACACCTTGAAGGCAATTACCAAAGGCAGAGTGAGTCAGTAAGTAAGTTTATGTTGAGTTGATTGAGTAGGGGAAAATATCCTAAATGCCACAATAGCTGAACCCTGCGCACTTTGATGTAACGTAACCATCCAATGTCCCTTGTCCTAATTACCTTAATAAGAAAAATAGTTTGGGAAATCGTACTCTCCAACCATCCCTAGCAACTTACGCTAGGGCTTACCTAGAATACAACAGTATGTTGAGAAAGCATGCCAATCTCGAAGGGGAAGGACGCTGCGCAGATTACTGCTACCCTTATGGGGAGACCTGTGACGAGAATCGAATATGGGCTACTACATACATATGTATACATATGGGGGAGCACCATATTTGCGTCACCTAAAAATGGAACTGCGCGTAGCTGGCATCGTTCCTCACAACTCGGTATGACCAGTGGACATACCAAAAACGTAATGGGCCTGCACCTAACTCCTTCGCCGAGTCAGATGTAGGGTGTCTTGGAGAAACTCTCTAGGGTTCGCCAGCGGGGAACTTACTCAGTAGAGCAGTTAAAACACACATGTAGCTCTGGGTTAGGGAGCGTGGTGCAGCAAGTATTTTTGACACCGAGCTTAGTTTTCTCCTGAATGACTGGTGTTACCCAGCACCCGGGAAGAGAGCGGCTCCACTCACAGATTAAAGAATCTCACAAATGTATTAGGTGTCACCCAGCCCGCAGCTCTACAGATGTCTGTTAGAGAGGCGCCGCGTGCTAACGCCCAGGAGGAGGCAACACCCCTGGTAGAGTGTGCTCTCACTCAGGCTCGACATGGCCCGCTACTTAGTGGGCCAACCTCTGTTTAGATATGGCACTTCCCTTCTGCCAAACTCCAAAGCAAAAAGCTGCTCAGAGGATCCTATGGTCTGAGTGTGATCCACGTCCATGCGCTGTGTGTGACATGACACAGCAGCAAGAGGGCAGCGCCTGCAGGTTTACTACCTGGTCCCTTAAAGGCGTGGTAGGAACCTTGGGCACATAGCTCAGGATAACATGAGAGTTAGCTGGCCCAAATTCCAGGCACTATTTGTTGACCGAAAATGCCTTCAAGTCCTAGATTCTCTTGAACAATGCCAGCGAGGTCAGCAAAGCTCTCTTAAGTGTCAAAATCTTAAAAATACTAACTTAAGCAGTTTGAATGGATTTCTCTGCAGTCCGGAAAGGACTACAGAAAGGGAGTATAAGCGGAGCACGAGATTGGTTGAGCCTTCTAGCACCTCTGAGGAACCGGATGACCAGGTCATGCTTCCCTATCGAGCGGCCATTCACCAGCTCATAGTGAATGGAAATGGCCGCCATGTAAACCTTTAGTGTGGTGGGCAACAGTCTGTCCTCCATCTTAGCCTGAAGGAAGGAAAGCACGGCAGTGATCCGGGAAGTTCGGGGGACTTCTCAGCGAGAAGTACACCACTTAACGAATAGACTCCACCTCAGGGCGTAGCCCTGCCTCATAGAGGGGGCTCTAGCCTAAGGAAGTGTGTTAACCATCAAAGCCGGTAGGTCACCTAAGTCTTCCGCGTCACATCTAAGGACCACATGTGGAAGTTCCAGAGAGCAGAATGCTGGTTCTAAATTGTACCCCGTTCATGAGAAAGAAGGTCCTCCCTCAGAAGAATCTGCCAGGTAGGGGCCATTGTGAGGAGTGTGAGCTCTGTGAACCAGGTCCTGTTGGGCCAATGAAGTGCAACAATCAAGACCTGCTCCTCTTACTCCCTGACCTTGCGCAATGTCTGTTTGAGCAGGCTCTCTGGGGGAACGCATATTCACGCATGTCCCAGGGCCAGTGCATCCATGCCGAGTGAGCCCTCATTCAGGAACCAGGAAATTGAACCACTGGCAAAGGGTGGTGTTGGCTGTGGCTAACAGGTCGACCTGGGCCTTGCCGAAACGTTTGTATATCCACGGACCCACAGGCACATGCTTATTGTACACAGCACCCCAACCTGTGAAGGAGGCATCTGTCATTGCAATGGCATGTCTGGACACTTGCCCCAGGGGCACCCTGGCCCACAAAAAGGCAAGGTCCGTCCAGGAGTCGAAACATCAGCAACACCACAAAGTGAGAACCAAAGTGTGCCAGTGTGCCCATCTGGGAACTTGGTTGTGCAACCAATGCTGAAGTGGTCTTATATGTAACAGTTCAGGGGGTGTGGCTGCGGATGCCATATGCCCCAGGACCACTGTTTTCCTGCTGAATCACTCCAGACAGGTCAACATTGACGAGGCGCATTCTCCGGAGAAACGCGTGCTCATGGCAATCGAATCCAGCTCCACACCGAAAAAAGAGATGCTCTGCACTGGAAAGAAGCTTGCTCCTTTCCCTGTTGACCTGTAACCCCAACCGGTTCAGGTGTGTGAGCACCAGATCCCTGTGCATTACTAACTGACCCCGGAATTGAGCTAGAATTAGCCAGTCGTTGAGGTAATTGTGAATGCAGATGCCTTTCTGCCGAAGTGGCAGTAGAGCACCCTCCATGACCTTTATAAAGACTTGTGGAGACTGGGAGAGCCCAAAGGGGAGGACTTTGTACTGCTATGCTTGGCAAAATCAGCACATGGAAAATTGAGTCCTTCAGGTCGATAGCTGCGAACCAATCCTGTGGGTGGACACATGCAATGATGCCCGCACAAGAGGCACCATCAGAACAACCACTGACGTACCAGCGGTTGGGCAGCTTGTCGGGATCTGAGGACCCACCTCGGAAAGCATCGCACACCTGAGCCAGAGGTGGTGCTCCTGGGCCACCATAGTGGGCATTGCCTTCCCCAAGGCACAAATGGTTGTTTTGGTTGTGATCAACCAAAATCGGTCGCTGTCCTAAGGTCATGCATGACCCCTAGGGAAGGATCGGCCAAGAATCGGACAACGATTGTGATTGGAAGCGCTGGTACGTAGCCATCGCATGTAACGCGGAATTGGCCTGGCGCAGAAAACTATACGGTTTTGATGGGAGACGAGGCTCATTCCGCATGACGGGCAAAGATTGACCGCTGTCGCCTTCTCGATCTGGGGAATGGCCACGTACCGCCTGGCTGATCTGTTGTCAAGGGCAGTGAGGGAAGAAGAGCTTACTGTTCTGGCATAGAAGCTCCTCATGCACTTTCGTGAAGAAAGGGATGGGGGACGAAGAGAGTTTTACCCCAATCTTGGCCCCCACATAGTACCCATCTAAATGGTCTGACAGCTGAGCTGGAGGCCGCGGAACCGTGGCCACCCGGGAAAATATAGCCACTATGTCTGACTCCTGATCCAGAGGGTGGAAGCGGATCTCTATCTGCCGAGCTTACCTTACGATGCCACAAGGGACATCTGCTCACCTGAGTCATCAAACGATAGAGCGACGATCCTGGATTGAAGCACTGACAGTCAGAATCCTGGATGAGGCGCACTGGGTTAGCCAGCAATTGAGCTCCCATTGTAAGCCTCAGGTCCTCCTGCAAATTCACCGCAATGTGGGGAAGCACAGAGGTGGTTTGCACATTTAGCTGTGCAAGCCATGACCTCAGCATGGCCATGGACATGCTTTCGCATTGAGGGCATGATCCGTTTATGTGTACCACATTGTCAATGCCTGACAATGATACAGATTGTTATATTTCTGAAAATAATCTGGTATTTCTAAATTGTTTCATAATTTATTTTAAATTCACTTTAAATTCTCCTTGTATCTTTTCACAGATCTCCTGAAAGAGATTCACTTACTGGGCAAAAACAGTAGAAATGTGTTTACTGCAGCACATGATTTCACCTTGACAACCCCAGAGGGTGCCGAGACCCACCCAGTCCTCAGTTTCAAAGCCCATCTCATTCGTCTGATTGGGAACCTGTGTCACGGACATGTTGTCAACCAAGACAAGGTACTGCACATAATCATGTAATGCATTTATACAAAAGTAGTCAAAGATGATTTTTGAGGGGATATTTGAACAATGCTTACTCTCCATTTTAAGGATGTTTTAAATTAAACCATTCAATTATGAGGAACATGTTATTTTGATAAGATAAAAATAGCCAAGCTTGAATATATCGCACTAAATGGGGATTATTTTACTAAGCAGAAAATTCAAATATATGTGTAAAATATGTAAAGATTAGCTCCTATATTTATTTAGAGATTAAAAATATCATTAAAACCCCGGTTTTATATGTAAAGTAAACAGACCAATTCTTATACGAGAAATGAAAAAGATAGGTTACTTTGTTCTTTAGATAAGGTCTTGAGCTGCTAAAACTAAAGAAATCAAAATTAAAAATCTTAATCCCAAACATTCAATAGTAATGACTGCACCTTCCTTGAAATACATCAATTAAACAGCAAATGATTGATGGGTAATAAAACCTGAAATAGTCACCGTTATTGCCAAGGGAAGGAAGTATTTAGCAGAAATCTTGGAAATCATCTTTTAAACTTCCCCTCCTGTGATTTCTATGACTGGTAGGAATGTGAAGGAATGTGTTGGCAAAGAGCAATGAATCTAACGCCACAGAGTTTGCAGCCAGCAAATCCAGTAATGTACTGATTAACCCAGTCGTGGTAAACACATTAACAATACTGTGGTTTAGAGCCTCTCTCAGGCCTGGGGTTTTGTTTGTGGAAGCTCCCTCCTTGAAAACTAATCAGGGGATTAACGCTACTTCATAAAGACTCAAGAACCAAGCTGAATTTCATGCATGTATCGACTCATTTCTTCCCCAAATCGTTTTTCCACTTTGTTCCATTTCTAACAGTTTTTTCTTGTTAATAAATCCCCCTGTAAGCAGCCTATGGACGGATTTTATTCTTTCAGGTTTGTGTCCATCAATCAGCATAGAGGAGAACCTGCTACTGGCCTTCTTAAATGGGGTCAAGGCATACAACTGAGAGGTCAGAGGTCAAACAACAATAGAAGGTCTCCCCCAGCCTGCAGACTCACTTTTGACTAAAACTTTTTGCTCAAAAAGATTGTGATTGAATCCTCATTATTTCTTTCTCGTGGTCCGTGCAAACAAACAGGTTTTTGCAGTTCATTGGTCTGCTATTGTATAGATTTTTTTGTGCAAATATGTTATGTTAAAATAAGTCAAATATTGTTTATAAAATCCTTGCCAAACGAAAATTTTTACAGTTAACTAAAACAAAAAGCATTAAACTAGCATGTTTTAACACTTAAGTATAAAATATTCAAATAAAATATTTATCATGTTCATTAATAAATTAAAATGAATTAAAACTTTATAGACATGATTTTTTTTAAAAAGCTAATAAAATAACAATCACAAAACACAAGAAAAATCCAATTCTAATAAATAATGAGTAAAAAATAATGACAAAAATTGACAATAGATAATAAAACAACACTTCTACTGATGTTTGACAGTTCAGTGCATATATAATTTAAGCAAAATGTGTATTGTGTAAATATCTTACAAGCATGTTTGTTATGGAAACTTGTGAATTACTGATTATTATCAGTTTATTAATAATTTACTAACTTTTCGTGCAAAACACTATAGCTGCGCCTGTTGCTAATGCTAATGACAGACAAAAGTAAAATATTTAATATAATAATAAAATTATACATTGTAAACTAACAGGAAAATAATAATAATATTTATATTAATTATAACATTATCTAAAATGAAAATTAGAAATATCTACAGTAGTTATTAATATTTAAATTACATTTTTCAAGACTTTCCCTTTTTTACATCCACTGACTTTTTACTATTTTACTACAGAAGCATGTGTTTTACTAGCATATTGCTATATTAAATATCCGTTTATTCCACGAAAGGTACTTCCATTTTGGACATTTGTCCAGTGTTTGCTAGAGGAAGGCACAGTTTAATTTTGGGCCAAATTAACATTGTGATTGTCGATGCCTTCAAATGCTGCCTCTGCAATAATCTCCTACATATAAGCATAGCCAAGCAAAACTAATCCTGTGGCCGAGGCATATGGTTTCCCTTCTTTTTATTGCTAACACTACTTTCTCAATCAAACTCCATGCTGGTCATTAGCATCAGAAAATTGTCAGGGCTCTACGGCTTGTGTTTTCTCTTTCTTTCTCAGTTTTTTTTTTTATGATTCAAGGTGGTTAAATGGCAACCGCTGTACCTCTTGGGTTACGATATGCACTCAGAATATTGTACACTGTAGTTAGAAACTGCATGTGACGAAAACCAGCGCAAACCCATATGACTGCGCCAAACCAGAACTCAACCGCATGGACTTTCCTCCATGGAAAGTAATTGTTTTCTGACCAGCCTGGCTCATGATGTCTCTGTTAAAGGCAGTTTTCCCTCTTTTTTGTTTTGTTTTCCTATAGGTTAGAGAAATGGATGGTATAGCACTCATTCTGGACAACTGCAGCATTGACAGCAACAATCCCTGTATCCTTTTGTGGTGTGTATAAGCATTTTCTGCTTTAATAACAAGCACTGTTTAAAAAAATGCAAAGATATGAATAACTTTGTGTTAGAGGTTACTCTTACTTTAAGTCACACTTGGGTTTACTATTGGAATTTGTTTTGAGCATATACTGTTGTTAAGCCACCTATAAGCTAATTATTATTGTCTTGTGATGGCCTACTTTATTTTGTATTAATTCATGGAAAAGCAAAAGGCTGCTATACAAAAATGAATGTTTGAAATACCATACTGGAATGTAGGCATTGCAACATTAATTACAGTATAAATATTTTGAGATGTGTTAAATGTTACACCTTAAGAGACATTAAGCAGCAAAAAAAGTAAAAGGAATAAAACCAAGAGAAAGTAGCTTGTAAAATCAAGTATTTAGTATTTGTTAATAAAAAAATAAAGAATTTGAATTATTAGAAATTGAAATTAATTATTTTAAATACTATTAGCATCATAGTAAAGACATGATCGCAGTACTAACATTCTGTATGATAAATATGTTTAATTTAACGATTAAGGTTTATCTAACACAACTGTAATTAATCTATGGGTTTCAAGATTAACTTTAGGCTATTTTTAGATGATGGCATAAAAAAATTTTACAATTTAAATAAAACAAATTGTGGAAAATAGCATGCAAAATTTAATTTCCTGCTTCAGCCAGTCATGGTAAATCTTAAAAAAGTCAAGACTGCAGACTAAATCAAGCATTTTATCAAGGATATTGATCAACTTCTGTCTTAGTAACCACCAGCACAAAAAAGCAAACAAATTGCTATCTAAAGTGTGAATAGCATTGCAATAGCCCCTTAAAATTCATCACAAATGGAGGTTTTACCACACTATTTGATGTTTGAATGATTGGGTGCTTGTTCGGAGCTGTTATGTTGTTAAAACAAAGCCAGCATTTTGCAGAACGTTTTCATGTCCCTCCGCCTTGCATCGTCTCCTGTTGAGAAGTGGAACCATCAGGCTGAATCACCATCATTTTATAACCCTCACTCATCAGTCTTCATGCGTAAAATATCTAGTCATAATAGTTTATGAAGCTAAATGTAGGCATTGCACTTATGAGTAATACTGTGGTGTTGACAGAATGCATTTTATAGACGTGCAACACTTTCTGGAAAACTTGATTTGAAATTCTGGGTGGAGAAAACACCACTTGAAATGAAATGACATGTTTTTATAGTGTTGACCTGCATCCTGCCAGCTCAGTTCCATATGAAACGGTTCATTGATAACATGACAATCTGATGCATTTCAGCTGTGTTTCCAAAGGCTCCTTGACTGATGCTGGCACTGCTGTTGAAAAAAAAAAAGCATGTTTATTGTGTGTCGATGACTGCCGGTCTGTATTAGAGAGAGCAAGGCACAGTGCCAGCTCTTTCACCAGAGGATGAGCCTCTAAGCTGAGCTTGTGTGCTCCCGGACGCTGCTTCCTGACCGCTTCAGTAAGTTGTTGTCCCTGCTTACTGTTTAGTGTGGTTGCTGGAGCTAGTGATGCTAAATTCACTTCTGGTATGGCGTGAGATGTTTGTATATGGCTCATTTTTAATGCATTGGCCCAATTGACTTCTAGTAGATGTCATGTCTGTTACTATTGATTACAATTTTAATATCTTTTTGACACTTTTTAATAATTTGACACAATGATGTTACAATACCAATACTAATACCAATACCAATAATTAGTTATTGTATTGGATGCGATTAAATTTCTATACTATTTTGAAAGAATGAATGGAAAAATGTAACCCTAGACATTTTTGAGTTATGCTAAAAATTATCGTAATGCTACTTAATGCGGAGTTCAGACTGGAGGATTTTTAAAGTAGTTGTGTCACAGCTGTTTTCACACTGCATGACTATCTGGGGTAGCATTCTGTTTGTGCTGTGTCTACACTGTAGGATGGTTTGGTAACAGGGGGTTTAACACTGGATGACATTACAACAGGACAGTCGATGACAACTTTGTCTCGGTACACAAACTACGTCTCACAACCAAACGCATGCAAGAAATGACATGACATCTTTTGTTGTTAACTAATTGAGAAAGAAGCTTTTAGTGGAGGTAGGAAAGGTACTTAATTCCTGGCCTTTGAAGAGAATTTGAGAGAATTTTTCTTTTTTCACACGGGTGCTCCTGCCAAATTTCCACTAGTTTTTCCTTCATTTCTTGGGTCCAAAAAGACTGAAAATAAGCACTTTTAACTTCTCCCTCAACCTTCCGCAGATACTCATACTAGTGGATGCTGCTCTCTCATTGGCTGTAGGTAATCACTGATGTTATTTTCAATCAGAACACATTTCACACGGCATGATTTGACTCGCCGACAGCTCCAGATATTTAGCATCCCAAATATCTCACGGGTGTTGGCGACTCATCTGTGGTCTTTGATAGTTCACATCATGTGATTGTTACTCAGGTGAACGTGCACTGATTTACCTGTGATTTAAAACATTTGTCTGTGATTTCTCAAAGTCAAAATTGGGGCTAAAAGCTTGCAATCTGAACTCTGCACAAGTAGTGTTAAATTGCGCCATCTAAAAATGTAAAAAGCATTAAAAAATAAATAGCAACTAATAATAATTATTATATACATATACACAGTATATATACAGTATATATATAAAAAGTAATGAACCTGGCTGTTTTCTGTTTAGAATCAGCAGTGTTGTCGGAGATCAGATTTAATTATTATTTTCACATCCTCGTTGTATGGTCCCTTGTTTGTATATTATAATAATCTGACGTATTGCACAAATGAATTATGCATTATTGTAATGACATGTTAGGTAGAGTTACTCTGAGGACTAAAAATATACAAACATAAAGGAAACATATTATCAGAACATTAAAATAAAGAAAATTTAAATTTATTAACATTGAATATTGACCAAAAAATGTAATTGACTGCCTAGCAGCAGGCTTCATCGCTTTTTTTCTTTTCCCTCCAACACATTTCTGTTGTGGTTGGTGCTATTTGGTGGTTGGTGCTATTAGCCTGTTTCTGTATTTGCATGTGTTGTTAGTATACATGATGTTTTCTTAAAACAGTATACATGATGTTTTCTTGGTAGCTCTCTCGGCCACCTTAGAAAATAAATGTTAATGCCTGATGGGAACAGGGCACTAGTGTGTGAAATGTATGTTCGGGAAACATTCAAAACAATATGTTAGTCATAAATTAGCCACAAATTCCCTAATAATGGCTAGTTGACGTGCAGCTACAAAGTTTTATATACAGTAGTTAACTAAGAAAACCATCAAAATGAATTGCTACATAACTTTCCTTAGTACCCCTGCCAGTCACTCGACATATATTTAGACACTGCATTAACATAAAACATTGCATTAACATAAACATTTTTATTGTAAAATACACATTTATAATTTGAAGTTGGGACATGAACCATTACTCTGAACCAAAATATTGCAGCTGAAACCAACCAGGACACAGACAACCAAATAACTGCAAAGTTTTATTTACAGGCAACCAAGAAACCAAAATAACCAAGTGCTACCAAACTTTCCTTAATTTTCCTGCCAGTCATAAGTCAATGGGCTGTATTTGCCATCCGGAACATCCTGGAGCACAACCTGGAAAATCAGAAGCTGATTCAAGGCCTTCGAAGACAAGGTTTGGCAGACGACACAATGCTCAGAGACATGGGCTTTAGGGTGGAAGAAAGAGATGGCAGTTTGCTCCTCAGGCCCCTAAAAAAGGACCCATAGCTTATTAAGTAGAGCTGCCCTGGGATGCCCATCCCCACACTATATTACTCTCTTGAGATGCCTTTAAAACACCCACAGAATGCACCATGGTCATTAAACATCCAATCAGTAGTTTTGGGAGCACAAGAGGGAGGTCTGGGTTTTTGTGTTCTCTAAACAAGAGGAAATCAATCAGGGGAGCTTATCTTAGAGGACTCATGCTGATGTCTGGGATGCATTTAGGGGTCTTTGATTTCAACGTCTCCCCCACATCCCAAATTGGGGTTCAAATCCTATGAAACAAGGAGAACCGTGTCTTCATGGCTTTTCAGACACGAAAGAGATTGTGATGACCAAGGGGAGTAGAGGTTAATCCCTGATTCAGTGCATTTTATAGAGAGCAGTATATCGCTTGATTTGTACACAAAGTTTGTCTTTGAGTAGCCATGAGACACTGATCCTGATTTTTTTGTTGAAAAACATGTGCATTTTCAACAATACCTATTTTTAGACAAACAATATTCCTGTGTTGCGTTGATTGGGGTTATTGTATGTTAAAACTGTATGTTCAATGCTTTCATATAATGCAATTATTATAATAAAGTAACAATTAGCAGAGTTAAGTGTGTTTCATAATATGTGTATTCATAATTAAGTGTGTTTAATAATATGTCAGCCATATGAGTGCAAGTCTGCAATTAGGTCCAGCTTAACATTAATCCCATTTGAAATATTTTAGTGTCATTGTAAAAGACTTTATTATCACCTTTATTTAATTTAAAACTGTATTATTATTATTATTATTATTATTATTATTATTATTAATAATTCTCCTTTTAATTGTACTTTATATATAATTGTTTAATTTTGAAGCTAATTAAGATTTTTCCATGGTTTTGAAAAGTCTCATTATCTCACCAAGTCTGCTTAAAAACAAATAATAACATTAAATTTTGGGAGTTTTGTTTTTTAGTCAAATTTATTCCTGTGATTCAAAGTTTAATGCTTAATCACTCTAGTCTTCAGTGTTTAATAAGCTTTTACAAATTATTCTAATATGCTGATTTAATGATCAGTAAACATTTCTTATTATTATCAAAGTTGATAACAGTGATAAACAGTGACACATGAAGGGTTAGATGAATACGGTACCTGGATGGAAGCTGAAGCTGAACTGTGACCTCGTTGATCTGCCTCTTGATTTTGAATGTACTTATGTAGCGGGCACTCATCTTTTTACAGAGCTAGCAGAGGCACACAAGGTTTGTAACTGAGGGTGTCGGATCTTCGGGGATCTGCAAACCTTTGCAAAAAATGCCTTTAACAGTTCGCTGCTGTTGGATATAAGTAGAGTCCTGCGCTCTCTCTGTCACTCTGAATCAGGGATTGACAGTTGGAATGTAGGGGGGTTCCTTTATTCGGGAGAACAACAGTGGCTAATATACAAGTATGCACTGGAATGGTGTTAAGCTGGTGGTTTTTTGACAGAGATCTGGGCGTACTCAGCCTACATGAGAAAACAACTCCAGCTGTACTGGTGCTTGTGACATTATGACTGTAGCTAATGGCCAAACTCTTGGATCTTCAGCTCAGTCTAGCCTTTTGTCTTCAGGTAATATCCTGAGGAGAGTTGAACAGACACTCTAAGTAAATGAAGGCTTCCCACACGTGTGAAATAAACTGCGGGCTTCGGTCAGAGACAGATCTGTTATGGAAGATTGATTTTGCTGCACAAGATCAAATCTTCTTCAGAAATTTCAATGCATGCACAAATGTGCAGGCACAAAGGTGCATAGGAAAGCTGGCAGAGCAGCTGGAAAAATGCAAGGACAAGTGAACTGCACATTAGCATCTTCTTAATAAAACATCATGTTCCTCAGACCTGGGGTAGAGGGCAGATGACAGGTACAGAGAGAACAACCTGGAGTGGGGTGCGAGATGTGCATTTTCTTGAATTCACTCATCTTTCCAATGGAGATCACCCAAACAACACTAAGACAAGATGCGGTGATTTGGTCAGCAGCGACCAAGCAGGTTCTTGTGATTCAGTTGGCTGTGCCAGGGAGAAGGGAATGGCAGCGGCAAATAAGTTCAAGCAGCACAAGTACTGTGACTGACAAGTACTCAGATGGTGACAGTCCATTCCGTAGAAGTTGAGTGCAGGGGATTTGTCAGGAAGTTGGTAATTTTGCTTCTCCGCCCCACTGGGGCATCTTGAATGAGTCTGAGGAGAGCTACTAAGAAGCTGGCAGAGAAGGCAGGTTACTGAATATGGCTAAGGAGGAGGGAGAAGAATTGTGGCTTGGTACCCCATTAAGGGCAACTGCAAGTGGTGGCAGGGAGATGTCTACAAGCCACTGCCCAAAACCTCGGGAGACGTAATGGGTGGGGGCGAAACATCAGTGAATAGTGGTACCAACTGATAATCCTGCAGCTGACTCAAAAGTGCACTGGAGGAAGTGTCAAGCAGGTGACACTAATTGTACATAAAAAAAATTATTTGGAAGGTGGGTGTGGAGTGTGCACAGCATGATCTGTCACTCATGAAGGCTAGAAGGAGTAATGAAAGTTCCAATAATCTCCCACCTGGGTTTGAACGAAGTTGTATGCACTCTGCAGGTCCAACTTTGTGAACACTTTGAGGTTCACAAGGGCCACTGGGTTTAGGGGATTGAATGCAGGCCCTCAGATTTTCATGCTTGTCCACAAAGAAGAAACTGGAAGCAGCCAGTGAGGTTGACTCATAGTCAAATGATGGTCAAAATTGTTGTTTACTTAAACATCCTTGTGAGATAAAGTTGCAGGAGTCAATGAGAGCAGACACAGAATCACATATTTTTGGAATGAACAGCATCTCAGGAATCAATAACAAATTTAGAATAAAATACTTGGACAGTACTCACCATTTTACGCTGGGGTTTTATGAGACAGATTTTAATGAAGCAACGTCACAGTTTTGACATGCTTCATTCGCTAGGTCAATTGTTGATTGGAATGAATCTGTATCAGCTCTGGTACTGAAGCAGTTTCATTAATATAGCAGGCAGCTAGGCATTGTGATATGCATGTGGCTTGTTATAGGAAGGACTCTAGTTCAATCGTAGCACAGCAGAAATCCATGGCTATATGCATGTCGGAGCTAAGTCCTTAACTACACGCTGAGGACTGCAGTCTTATTCCAGCCACTAGCTACCACCAGTGTCTTGAATTGAAGAGTGTACTCAGTAAAAAATGATCCTTGACCGAGACGGAACAACTGATAAGATGTAGAGAGCACTCTGGTGGCCATGCTGAACACTTAGACAAAATGGTCAGTGAAATCTGAATACATGTTCATAATGAGATAATTAGCATTACATAGAGGTTTTGCCCAAACCAGGGCTTTATCAGACAGCAGAGTGATGAGGAATGCCACCCAAGAGTCCTCTGTGGGATTTTGCTGGGTTGCATTTCAATGTACAGATTTGTTTGAAGCAAAAAACACTACACTCAGCAGCCTCCCCAGAGTATGGAGCAGGAAAGGCCATGGACTTTCCAGAGGCAGATGGCAGTGGATTGGTCTTAGTTAGGCCTTAAGGGATTCTGGTATGGTGGCATTTGGTCATTTTTGTTTGGCCAGGTTATTCTCAGATGTGAACTGTAGACCAGACAGTGTGTGAGTGACGGAGCTTTGCTGGGGATAATGAGAAGACCAACAGGTGATTTAGAAATCAGGTGACTGGCAACATGAAGAGAGTTTCTTTCTATGGGGGGAGATGAAAAGGTCTGCCTTATTTTTTTATAATAATAATAATAATAATTCCTTTTTATATAGCGCTTTTCTGAGCACTTAAAGCGCTTCACACATTGGGGGGAATCTCCTCATCCACCACCAGTGTGCAGCATCCACCTGGATGATGGACGGCAGCCATTTTGCGCTAACTGATCAGTAAAGGGTCCCTGTCTCTATACTGGGCCATTAGATTGCAGATTGGGTGCCCCCTGTTGGCCTCACTAACACCACTTCCTACAAGCAACCTAGCTTTCCCATGTGGTCTCCCATCCAGGTACTGACCGGGCGCAGCCTTGTTAGGCTTCAGTGGGCCACCATGTGAGAGTTGCAGAGAGCAAGCTGCCGGCTAAATTAATGATTATGTGAAACAAATGTCCTCTACATGGTGAAAATCTAAATGGTTTAAATGGTATGCCCTAAACCTTTGAGCACTTGGGAACTACACTGTTGTGACATTACAATCGCATTGCATTCTAGGCCATATAGGTGCTGGAGTGGGCATATAAACCCGACTCACTCACTCAGTCCCGATCGAGGGTATGTCCATAGTAGATTCCCTGGCTCACTTGACTTTGGTTTGTGAGTGTGTTTTTAAAAGTGTAGTGGAACAGTTAAGCCTGGTTTATACTTTGGCGTTGATTGATCGGCAAGATCCACACCACATGCCTTGCACATTGTTGTGCATTTATACTTCTGCACGCTGTTTGTGTTGCTCTGCAATAGCACTTCCGAAACGCTAGCTGGCAGTAGGTTTTTATGTTTATGTGTGTTGAGTTTCTTAGCTGGTGTTTTGTTTTTTCTGAACGCTACCTTACTGTACAAATAGCTAAAACTTGCTCATTCAGAGGCGGGAACCGGCGGACATGCAACAAGTTTAATCATAAGGTAAACACAAAATAAAACTGTCCCCCTGGAGCTCATTCACAGGACTCGGCACTTGTAAACACTCGCTCCGACAGGCTCTCGCGGCTCTCTGTCCTGTGCAAATTTTTTGAGAGGTGCACGTCAGACTCGGCGTCAGCCATGTAATGTAACGTAATGTATGTAATGTAATGTAATGTGTATTTATATAGCGCATTTATTGTGTATGGCCATACACCCAAAGCGCTTCACAATCATGATGGGAGTCTCTCCACACCACCACCAGTGTGTAGCATTCACTTGGATGATGCGACGGCAGCCACAGGACATGGCGAGGGCTATGCGACCGTGCAAAGGCTGAGCCTGAGCATACGTGTGCGCTTCACACAGAAGTATCAATCCGCCTTTAGGATTAGCCTTGATGCCTTTTAAGCTAAAGGTTTCAGGCTTGCCTTCAATAGGCTTTGGAATGTGCATACTGGGGTCCTGGGGTCAACATATGTATGAAAAACATAAGTTATTTTAATTAACTATTTAATTAATCTGCTTAACTATAGTTCTTTTTTATTTTACAATATAACTGTATTTATTGTACATTTATTGTATTTTTGATCAAGTAAATGCAGCATTGGTGGGCTCAAGTGCCTCAATAAAAATCATGAAAAAAATTATATCACCTTATACATAACATTTATAATATTAATTAGAAAATATAAGCTTCATTACAACTATCATGATGTTCCAGGAATTTATTTAGGTTTTAAAGACAAATAAAAACAAATAATTTAATTTTGTAAACAACATGTCATCTTTATAATGAAATGCTTACTCATACTTTACAAAACATTTGAATTAGGCCTTTACAAAATTTACACAAAAATGGGTCTTAACACATATAGCCACAGTATATTTTACCAATCGGGTTTAAATTTTCTTGGTCATTTTCATGTATGTTTATTCTCCTAACACAAACGGCACCTGCCATTAGTTATTTCCATCTCTCTCAGTCCCACACCACTTTTTTTTAGCTCTAGTTCTGCACTTAGTTTGTCCCAAGTGAATCAGACCAGAAGTATTAGCTTGCAGAATCACATCTCACCCCATCCTGTCCTGGAATGAGCTGAGTGGCCCACACACACACGCCCCCATGGCATTAATACCCCTCAATGGAGGCCTCTACTCTCCCTACCACACCCTGTTGTTTCTGCCTCATATTTTTTA
Source organism: Danio tinwini (assembly GCA_903798205.1). Lineage (NCBI taxonomy): Eukaryota > Metazoa > Chordata > Actinopteri > Cypriniformes > Danionidae > Danio > Danio tinwini. The sequence continues at coordinate 11,096,781 of CAIGQZ010000320.1, read as the reverse complement.
ATGACAAAATGTTTGTGCGAAACAATTGGGGTTGACATTTCGCTCAATCCGGGGTATAGTGTAGGGAGCTTACGCGGTTCCGGTACCCAGCAGTTCAGACGGCTAACAAAACAGCTCCCATTTACTTCTGCTCTGGTGGCTGCTTGCAATGCTTTTCACACACAGGAAAAAGAGCAGAGCGGCAGAGAGCATACGGTGGGTCAATGAATGAGCCAGGTCGGATGCCTATTCAAACCCTCTGCGTCACTTCGAAATCAGCGTTTCACAGTATCTGCTCCCGCAAGCGTTAGCGCATCTGGGAAGAAACCGCCGATGTTGATGTGTGTAGGATGAACTTAAATGATGTATTTGATCCAAACTGACCTTTTTTATTTATCTAGCAATTTGAACTGTACAGGTCTGGCAAAAAAGTATAAATACATCCAGTCTAAAAAAAAGAAGAGATGGTTCCAAGCGGAGCTCTTGAAAACAATCATTATTAATAAAAAAAAGTCTTTACATCTGCAATTAAATGATACAAAAACAGAACAAGGAAAATAGCATCAGTACTTCCTCTGACATAAAGTGCCATATTCTCTACATATAAAAATATATTTTAACACATCTGCCAACTCGTATAAACAGTTTTGATTTTACAAAACAAAAATGCTACTCATTCCAGTGACCCTTTAACCATTTTAAGATCCATAAGCTCTATGGTCCGTTGGCTCAGGCACATCACGCCGGACCGGTGATGTGGAATCCTATGTCTCTGGCATTCGTGGGAATGTTCGGTCTCTCAACGGGTAAGTCACATTGCAGTTCTGTGGAGTTTCTAAAAGCTCTTTTTCATTCCATCACACGTTTTAAGACAAACATTGCAGCTTAATTGGACTATAAAAAGCTTCTCTTTACACGAAAGACAAAAAATTTTACATTTTCATAAGGCCAATATACATGCCATGTAGAAGTGCAGCAATTGACGATGTATTCATTAAAATGATCACTATTCAATTGATAAACTGCAAAACAATGGTGGATAGAAGAAGCTCTTTATACATGGAGGTTGAATTTTAGAAGCAACAGATCAGTAGCCAATGATACTAGAAGTTCACACTTCTGCATATCATTATGAGACATCTACAGTATGAACTTTTTTCTCTCCAAAGAGAAGGAAAATGTACTTTTTTCAGTGTTCAAACAGATACAGTGTGAACGAACATTTTACTTTCTCTTCTTGAGCTCCCATAGGGGCTCAGCATTTCAGACAAGTTTTTCTTGTCTTGAATTAGAAGAATGTCACTTTTATATGCAGTTTATACTGCTTGATAGGTATTTAGAGTCATCATCAGGTCCCTGTGACCTTCCTCAAGAATCTGAGAACTATGAAAGCCTTGCACTCAAATGAAGTGTCCACATTTGCAAGAAAATCAGTCTGAGGTCAGTGCATTTTCCTTTTAAAGTTCTGACATCTTCTTTATTCCTCCTTAACAATTGGCCTTTCTTGTCTAAAGACTGCCTGATGTGCAAAATGAAGAAGCCGTGTCACTTTCTGCTTCTCTCCATTGGCTTTTTGCCTTCCTTTCTTGTCCATAACCTTTTCCGCATCTTCATTTACAAGTAAACACCTCTGTCTTTTCGCTGCAGGTGTTGCACTTCACAAAGCAGCACCATTGGAACTTGCAGTTACACTGCCACACGCGTGTGTACTGATGAGTGTTGTGTCCTCGGCCACAGCACATCAGGTTGCAGCCGTCCGTGAGAGGAGACGTATGGTTACACAGGCGTCCTCTTGTTCCTGCGCTGCCAGTCACAGTGTCCTCTTCGCAGTAATTGGGGGAGCGCTCTAAGAACACCAAGTCTGTGTCTGTGGGCTTGATGTACCCTCGAGATTGCTTGAGACGTAGGAAGGAGGGCTGTCGAAAACGCGTGGCTCTCACAGCCTCCACCTCAAGCGCGGTGGTGTAACGCTCCTTCAGCACATAGCCGATCTCTCTGAATTTTGGCAAAGTGGTCCAGCAGGTTTTGGTGGTGCATGAGCCTGAGACGCCATGACATTTACATTCCAGCTTCATTCTCTCTTCTAGAACCTGCGGCAGTAGGAAACTAAATGTCACTTAAGGTATTTTAAAGGGTTAATACACCCAAATAAGTTAATTCTGTTATTAATTACTCACCTGTATGTTGCTCTAATCCCCTGAGACCTTCATTCATTATTAAATTAAGATATTTTAGATGAAATCGAAGAGCTCTCTCATCCTCCATAGTGCTCATGGTAAAGATGCACCCTGACTTTACATGGAAGAATCATTTTTGAATCAGGTGCATAAAATCCTTTTTGGAGCTTTGATTACAGTTGAACCCTGGATTAACGTCGAAAGTTTTTACAATGTTGTTGGTCTTCGAACATCATTACATCATTGCTGTCTTGGGAGGACGAGAGAGCTCTCGGATTTCATCTAAAATATCTTAATATTTGTGTTTTAAAGATGAAAGGTCTTGGTGGGTTGAAACAATCATTTAAGCCTATATATAAACACAGAACAACCTACAATTTTCATTGTTCAATTGCTGTAACCTTTAGATATTTTAGTTGTAATCTTTCTTACTCCTGGAGTTTTCCAGGAGCAATTGGTTTTCTGTGAAGTGTTTTCTTTGTTTTGTAAAATACTGTTCTGTTAGAATGTTTTTCTCTACGTTGAAATGTGTCTTGTTTAATTAAATTATACTTTTTAGAAAAAAAATATCATTTTCCATTTTTACTCTGAGAGCTAGAATCATTTGATGACACAATAAGACAGGGCTCACCAACTCTGTTCCTGGAGATCTACCTTTCTGCAGATTTCAATTGCAACCCTGACCAAACACACCTGTCTCTACTAATCAAGTGCTGCTTCAGGTCTGTGTACTTCAGGAGTGTCCACGGGGTCTTAAAAATTCTCTTAGAAAAGGCCTTAAAGAGTCTTTAATTCAATGAAATATTGTGTTGTAGGTCTTAAATTATTTTAAACAGGTCTTTATTTTCCTATGTCCAAGTAAAACGACCCAATCGGGCTGACACAACTTATATATATATATATATATTTAAGCTTTTTATTGCAAAGAGATACAATTCATAGTAGCTGTTAGATATGTTTACAGGAAATTCTCCAAATTAAATTACCTAATCAGGGAGTAACACATCCCTTTACGTAATCTTCCATTAATACAAAAACTATATACAAAAGTAACTGGGCCATTAGAAAAAACTCCTTAGCATCTATAAGTCCAAACTCTCATTCATAATGGTTTTAAAAGGGTCTTAAAAATATGAAATTTCACTTTAGGAAACCTGCAGAAACCCTGTATTAATTGGTTCAGGTGTGTTTGATCAGGGTTGGAGCTGAATCTTGCAGGAAGATAGCCCTCCAGGAACAGGGTTGATGACCCTTGCAGTAAACTATGCTCAAAATACTAATTAATTGTCCTTTTAAATCTTTATACTTAGCCACTATTATTCAACTCTAGTTTGTTCATTTGTAAGTAAGATTAAATGATAAATGTAAGAATAATCATTTGTAAGAGCACATTGTTTTATGCTGTAGTTTTATTAAGCAGGCATTCGTATGTTGTTTTATTTTGCATAATTTATGTTTCATCTATATTTTGATGTCATTAATTCCCACAAAAGTTAATTGAAACATTAGACACTAATCTTGCATTTATTTATTAACATTTTTTTTTTGTGCAATTTCTTTGATGCATATACCAAATTGAGCCTTCTCATCTTTGGCCCATAAATATAATTAGAATTCTAAATGAATGATTAATTCCACATAATTTGAAAAAAATGTGGATCGTCTGCTTTTTATTTCCTGCTAAAACTCACTGGTCCTGTACAATGGGCATGACTTCATCAGAGGCCTCTTGAATCTGTGGTGCGACTGAATTCGTGCAGCTGACGGGTAAGGGAAATTCTTGACATTTTACTTTGACTGTTTTCAGCAATTTGAACCAAAACCCATTATTCAATACGTCCTAAGCAATGTCTCAATGTGCGATGCCAGATATCTGTCAAAACTGAGAGGAAAAAATATGTTTTAGCCAAATCATACCCTGTAATTTTCTCTACCTTCCTAAGGGCCACATCAAAGAAGAAGAGAAATGTCCATAATTCTCAAGTCCCCATTTATGTATATGGTTACATTTGAGTTAAAAGCAGAACTATTTGGCTGTTTGATGTGTTACTGATATGTTCAACAGACAGACGTACGTGATAGTTGACATTTACCCGTTTAGCTCAATGTTAATATTCTCCTTCTCCTCCTGAGATTTAGTCGTAATGTTCCTCTAATCCCTCTGTCTAAAAGCAGTGTATCACTATTCATGGTTTCCATTGACTAAATCTCATGAAGACATGACATTTTTATACCGTTTTTGTATTTCGGGTCAGTTTGAACATGAGAAATTGTATTAACTTTTCATCTAAAACCGCATTGTGTGATCAGCAACTTCTCAGCAATGATTGATGGTGAAAGAATATGTAAATGTTTTGCATGTCAGAATATTTTACCATGTTGTTACTGAATTCAAACTTTTTGTTAAGTACAGTTTATTATATATATATATTTTTTCTATTTAAATTGTATTCATCACACACAAAAAAACTAAGAAGCTAATTGAGAAATTTTATTTGAAAATATAATTGAATTTAATTTATAACAACATATAATCTGAGTATTAAAGCCACTGGAATTAATGGAATTTAATTAAATTCCATTGAATTTTTAACTAATTGTTCCTTAAAACAAGTTTATGAAACTTGCATGTTTGTTTCTAACCAAGCAACATCAAAACAAATATATATAAACCATCTAAAAAGATCTTAAAACAAACAAAAAATTATTTTACTTTAACATAAACTTCTGTTCTCAGATGAAAAAGCATAAAACATAGTGTGTGTTTATCTACAAAACTTAGTCCCAAAATCGTGTGAGAACAGCCTATTTAAATGTTATCACTCGATTGAATGGGCGTTATCAGTGGTTATAAGCTTATAGATATGGGCCAGTAGGAGCTTTCTGCACCTACTAGTAGGTTCAGAAGGCTGTTATCATTTATTAATCGGCTATAGAGCACATACGGCTGCTGCCGGAAGTTAACAATAATTATTTATATTATTTATTAAATTTCCCATTAATTGTATTTTATTAGCGTCTACCCCAACCCTAAACCCAACCGTCACAGTACTGTAAAAACAGATCTGGATCTGGAGTCTTCTCTTAGTATAGCTGATTAACCACGATAATTATTTATAAAATTGTCCATTAATTGTGTTTCATTAACGTCTATCCCTACCTCAACACTAAACCTAACTGTCACAGTAATATAAAAACAGATCTGGATTTGGAGTCTTCTCTATTAGTATAGCTGATTAACCATGTGGTTGGATGATACTAGTAGGCGCAGAAGGCCCTTACTGGCCCATATCTGTCTGCTGATAACCACTGATAACGGCCATTCAATAGAGTGATGACATTCGAATCGGGTGGTAAGAAATGAGGATTAAAATGTTTTTGATTTTATTTATTATATAAAAAGTGTGCACCTATTGGTATCTCTGTATATACTGCTTTAAAAGTTTAAAAGCCTGAACATAATAAATGTAAAAAATAAATAAATAAAATGGTTGCATCTCTCTTTAAAAACACTGCAAGGTTTTGCTCCCTTGCTAACAAGTATATATTTCTTTTAATTATGCATCTCTTCTTGATTAACATGGACCCAAATTGCTGCAGTGTTATTATATATTAAGGAAATATAATGTAGATAACTTGTCTTATTCCATACCTTTCTTCCTGCTTCATTATTATGCAGGTTCATTAGCCTTCTTGCGTTTTTTTTAATCTCTCGTGCATCCACGAATCGTCTGGAGAACTCCACTCCATATTTGACGTCCGCCGAGCAGCCGCCCCATTTCCAGCCCTCTTCCTGATCATGATAGCCCTGTTTTTCTCTGTCGCAGCCGCAGTAGCTCAGGTTGCCCTGACTGCAGGCTGCGGTCACTGCATGGGCAACTCCTGCTGCAGTGATAGCGTAGGTAAATGCAGCCTCCTTGCTACCTAGGAAGAAAAGAGTAGATGTTTTGACACCATTGACTCCCCAAAGTTCATGTCAGTGAGTTTCAAGAGATGTAGCCACTTGAATGTAATTTCTAACTAATGATTAACTGACCCATGTTTGTTTAATTAGTGATGGAGCTGATCTCCGTGAGCAGGAAATTCTCTGGAAGCAGGACTGATCTCAAGAAGGATGTAAGGAGACTAAACTGACCCCTGCTGGTCAGCTTTTAGGAGAAGACCAGAGGTGAGTGGGGTTAATGAACTGACCACCACAAAGGTCTGTGTATTGTTTGTTTGTATGAAGATCCTTTTTGGATTAATAATGAGATTTTTAATCTTTCAGACACAACAGACTCCCAAATATGATAATCCCAGAGCAAAGATCCCAATCATTTAATAGAAGAGTATTTGGGTTCTGTTGAGTTAACATTTTTATGTTTTTTTAAATAATCTGATGTTTATTATAATTTAATTTTCTATTTTTTATCATATTTTTGTATTATTATTTAATATTAATTAATTATTAATAATTCATTATTTGTATTTTTATTTATTATTTTTCCTTAAACATTTCAAAGGCCTTCCTAGAACTCACTTTTAAACCCCAGTTGGAAATTCCCTGAAATAATTCCAATTTTTATTCTCTTTACACCAAGATTGTTTAATGCTTTTTATTTTTCACCCAAAAATGTGGTCATTCTTTCGTAAAAGGGTGCACATTGATTGATTGGTTGATTGGTCAGTTGATTGATTGATTCTATTTTTTTTAATGATGGTAATGTATTGTTCATGGGTGCCATATTGTGAAGAGCTAAAATCTGGTCATTACGTTCACAATTACAGTCAAACATTATTGTCAGACTTCAGATGACGGCTAATCATCAAGTCTGCCAATAACACTGCAGTATTTTAATATATACCAAAGTGCATTTACAGTATAAGCAGGAAATAAATATGAAATTGCTGTTGTTCTTTTTTCTAGCATAATATCCCTCATCAAGAGATGCTGGCAGGGAATCTTGTAAAAGCAACAGTGATTATTACCCTCTTCATCCTGCGAGATGGAAACAGACCATTAGTGTTGCGGTTCTTCTCATAGCTAAAGCTGATTTTCTGATCATCAGGTTTGCCTGAGCACAGGATATTTCATTTATCCAGCCAAGAGTCTATGTGAATGCTATGAAGTCCTTGTATAATTTGACATGCTTGGACCTACTGATGAACTCTACCATTATTCTAATGGATTTTGTGGAAAAACCCGTTCAGTAAAGTCCACAATGGCTATTAAATAACCTGTAGTTTGTCCTAAAATACCCATTTGAGCATTCGATTTTTAAAGGCAATTCAATGGAATGCAAACCATTTTGGAAGATTTCGGTCCTACATCTCAAAATCAGTGCAAGAAATGTGTAATAGTGTGCAGATTCCACCCGGGCCTCGATTTTTGCATATGAAACATAACTTTCATGCAACAATAATCAAATACAATGACCGTTCTTTAGGTCTCACACAAGCGGTTTGCACAACAGAGCACAAAAAGCTTGGTACACACAGCTCAAACATACATTTCCTTGAACAAAAAGAAATAAGATTATGTTGCGTAGGGACAACCAACCCCCAAAAGAGTGATTGTTACCAGGACCATTGGATTAAACACAGCCCCGCACCGCACCCTGACCGTAACAAAACATTTCTGACTGAAAGGCAATTTATATGGCAGTGCAATATTAAAGAAAAGCATATTACTGCGTGTTCTCTTGGTTCTCAGAAAGTCACTGATGCCGTTTTGTATGTGCATGTGTGTGTTTTTTGATGTTGAGTGTGTGAATGTTTTTTGAAAGAGATTTTTTGTAAAGTAATTGCGGACAGATTGTATCTGCTTTAACCTCTTTTTTTTGTCTCATTTGTTTTGCAGGGCTCTAATGGAAACAGATCCAGCCAAAACAACACACACACACATACTATGAATGTGAAATGAAAGCACAGCTCACAGGGCTGCACCTACTGACCTACTCTCAGCTCTTGCCCAAAGACGGTCCTCTCGCCAAGGGCAGAGCAGTTCCACCGGCCGTAGCGAAACTGATACTGGCACTCGTTGATGCCCAGCTGAGCGCCTTCCCCAATAATGATGATGGCATCTGGGCGGCTCTGGCAGATGGCACGCTGTCGGGGGGCCAGGCCGGGAATCTTGTTGCAGATGATGTTTGCGCCCAAAGCCACGACTGAAGACAAAGCCCTTTGGAGGAGACCAGACACACTGATGTAAGCAGCTGATATAGATGAGGTATTTAAAAGGATGGTTCAACCAAAAAAAAAAAAGTAGGATTAATTTATTTGCCTTTAACAAGTCATGTTTATTTCTGTAGTGCTTTTTCATTGTAGATTGTGTCAAAGCAGCTTAACATAGAAGTTCTAGTAAATTAACACTGTGTCAGTCCGGTTTTCAGAGTTGAAGTTTAGTTCAGTTCAGTGTGGTTTAAATTTCACTGCCGAAAGTTCAAACACTGAAGAGCAAATCCATCGATGCACAACTCCACAAGTCACAATGTGACTTTATGTTCTTATTAAAAGGTTGAAGAAGAATTTTATGCTCAAACGGTTCTTTGCAAAGCCCTTTTAATAAACGAAAACTAACACTACAACTAAAACTATTTGTCTAATAAACATGTTTGTTAACTGAAATAAGTAAAAAATTTACAATGAATGAAAAACTAACAAAAGTCACTGAAAAACTTACTGAAATGACATAATTAGCAAATAAAATAATCATTTTCAGAATTAATAAGCAATAATTCAGTGGCGGAAAATCTGTTGTGAGTCTGCGTTTTTTCAGAGAAACACCTGTAGATGCTTTTTCAGATAAACACATCAGTCAAGCGCTTGATTATATATAAAAATCTGGTTTTATGTACATGTAAAACTTACTTCATTTGCCAAAAAAATGTAAAGTAGGCAGTTTTTACTAGATCTTTCATGAAGAAGTTTGTCTGAATTTTTATTGTTGAGTACGCTTACATGAACACCAATAATCCGATTTTAATACGATTAAGACAACACTCTGCTTAAGACTCTTTGATTATCTTAATTCAACAGAAATTGAATTAAGATCATTATTGAAGTGTAGTACAGACATGTACACACCTTAATCAAACTATTACCATTGTGTAGGATTTTTGCTGTGTTTTTCAACAGGATATTCAATACGCACACGGCTGTTTGACACTATTCTCTGCACCGATCGAGTCAGTGAAGAACCACAGACACCTGCATCACGAAATGCAGAGGGTTTTTTTCCATACGACGTGCAGTGTCACATTCCAATTAAAACAACACTCTTCCAGTAGTTCATACTCGCATCCAATGTCTTGTTTGTCACGGGGGGCATGCATGAAATGTTCCTGAATAAAAGTGAAAGTGCCTAACAGCAGTTAAAGTTGACAATTAAAAAATGAAACACCCAAAATTACATGAAACTCCGGGGGAAATGTGGATAGCGTGGTAGATTATTTTATTATTATACACTTATTTTTTTGCACAAGAGTTAATGTTAGCTGTGCCAAACACAAAATTTCACTTTCATCAACACCGGAAGTCTTCTGTTAACTCTGTTAAACTAGAATTGCAAAAACTAAATAGAAATGTGTTCACAAAATAAAACTGTGTTAACTAATAAAACCACGAATAAGATTAACTAGAATTAAATCGAAATTTAGAAATAGCTGTGCCTTCTAGGTCTTGTAAAGTATAATGATGAGCCTATGCAAGACTCAGAATATTATTTATATTTAGTAGTATTTATAACTTTAATCCTCAGCCTTAGCTCATGACAGCCTTGCGTGTGAGCATCATACTGTATTGAGTAAAGTTGACCGACAGATTCACAACATTTGATATACAGTTGAAGTCAGAATTATTAGACCCCCTGAATTATTAGCTGCCCTGTTTATTTTTTCCCAATTTCCGTTTAACAGAGAGATTTTTTTTAACATATTTCTAAGCATAATAGTTTTAATAATTAATTTCTAATAACAGAAATGACAGTCAATAATATTTGACTAGATATTTTTCAAGACACTTCTATACAGCTTAAAGTGACATTTAAACGCTTAACTAGGTTAATTAGGTTAACTAGGCAAGTTAGGGTAATTAGGCGAGTTATTGTATATTGATGATTTGTTCTGTAGACAGTCGGAAAAAAGTTAGCTTAAAGGGGCTAATAATTTTGTCCTTAAAATGTTTTTTAAAAAAATTAAAAACTGCTTTTATTCTAGCCGAAATAAAACAAATAAGACTTTCTCCAGAAGAAAAAATATTATCAGACATACTGTGAAAATTTCCTTGCTCTGTTAAACCATTGGGAAATATTTAAAAAAAGAAAAACAAAATCAAAGGGGGCTAATAATTCTGACTTCAACTGTACATCTTTATGTGGGCAAATGTGGTAATAATGTTGGTGTCCTGCACAGACTGATTCATTTGTTTCTTTAGCCGTAAATATATCCACATGTATTAATTTAGTTTCACCTGTATGTGTACTTTTTCACTTTTGACTCTGAAAGTGCAGGCATCACATGATACTAGGATTTTGAGAATCACTAAGGATCATGGTTTCAGCTACAAATCTTCTGTAATAAAAATGAAGTAGCCTAAATTTAAAGAGCAAATTTTCATTTATGGGATAATTATCCCTTTAAGAAATGCTCTTAAAAGTCACAATTCACACAAATATAAAAATGTGTTTATTTACTCACCTAAACCTTTCACACTTATTTGAAAAAAGTACACTGCTATTTTTCCATTGTACGATACCCTTAAATATCTTCTTTTGTGTTTCACATCATGAGGCTAAGTAAATGATGACAGAAATGTCATTTTTGGTTGACCCTACACTTCAGTAATCAATGTTCTTGATTGGTGGGCTGCACAGAATTGTTCAATGTTTTGTAAGATACATTTTGTTGGTTTATATAGACCCTTAAAATACCCAAACCCTTTGCATAATTTAACTGCACTTTGCCAGACAATTTCCTCAGACTTTTCAACAATTTTTAATATGCCAGAGGAACATTTGAAGGATTGCCCTTACTATAATGAATGAATTTAAGAGCATATTATGACTTTAAAACAGATCAACAAAAAATTCTATCTGAACTTGAACATAAATGAGACTGGGTCCCCAGTAACGTCTACACAGTTTAACAGGCCAGCTGTACGCCACTTTACAGACAAAGACCATATACAACAATGCAATCGCAGGATATACAACCCAATTAAAGTTAAACTACATGCATAATGTGGAGTAGCCTTGTAAATCAAGCCGTCTGTTCTGTTGATACTCAACAAAGTGAACCTACTGACTGACATTTAACATAATCTAGGAATATACTGTATTGACCTATCTAGATGGATTAAACTATTCCTGGCACAGTGGGAGATGCTGGCACTAATGATGACATTTTAAAACAACTAATGTCTTGGTTAAAATTTAAAGTAAGCATTTTTAAGCCAAGCTTGAGAGAAACTACCAAAACTACAGTGTCAATTCATCATATGTTCGACATAATAACAGTTTGGCATTCTTGTTCTCGTAACAACAATATTTAAAGAAAAAATAAATAAATGAATAAATACAAAGAATCTTGATTGTAATTTCAATAGCATTTAGCAGATCTCTTTTATATATTGTGGCGTTGGTTTATTAAATTAGGTGTGGTCTGCGGAAAATCCATGAAACCCATTTTAAGCTGTAAATACTTTATTAGGTAACAGTAGATTAAGATTTTCCATTAAAAACGTCTTTATTTGCTTGCAGTTTGATCATTTATTTACACAATAGCGTTTTGGGGGCCTGAAAAATGCTAAATGTTTGCTTGAAAAATGATCACTATAACTAAAATGCAATTTTTGATACAATGATGACATTATGCACATGTGAGATATATATTGAGTTTATAGGTAGACATGCGCAAGTACTACATTTATTCTTACGAGATATCGTCACAGCCCGAATATCGATAAAATGCGAGGATGGAGGAAATAAATGTACTTTTGGATTCATGACACCATCTTGATTGTTTATATTCACCGCTCTGACGAAGAATGTGTATGTGCGCAGGCTTGTCATGTTCCTTTACAAAGTGACATCGCCAACTACTGGCCTGGCATGCATAATACAACAATTTTTTTGTGGTTTTTAGGGATCTATGTGAACCGAAATTAAGACGTAGCTGAAATTTTGTGTATCAAATGATACACAAAACCTTTTAAAAATGCAAATAGAAAACTTTTTAGTTTAGCACATCATTGTAATGCAAATGTCCTTTCAAAGAAAAAAAAAATCCCAAAACAAAATATATATTTGAAAAGACTCTAAGCTGTAAATGATAATAATAATGACCACTTCTGAAACCAGAATCTATTTAAAGTACATTTATGATCTACACATAGATGTTTGAAATGCGTGGCTCAGTCATTTCTCCACAGGCTGAACTTTAGTGCAAATAAAAGGTTCACTCTTTTCAGGCCAGTCTGAGACGCACATCTCGCCCTCTGCTTCTTCTTTTTTTCTTTTTTCCAGATGCGGTTTTCCAATTACATGCATTTGAGATCAAAACATGATGTTGTAATGAGTAAAACATTGTCCTTATGGTTTCACAGCAAATGAATGAAAGGTAATCTCATCAGTTTGACTGAAGGAACTGGTTTATACTGGAATATGATATAACTGGGTGGTATATAGCTGTGGAAATATACCATTTATAATCTTTTGTTTCATCTGCTAATATGAAACACTGTATTGTAAATGTACTGGCATTACAGGAGGAGAAAGTTATAACTAAATAGGTCATAAATGATCATGTTAAAATATACTGATAACCAGCGTAATGCTGTTAAAGGTAATCAAGAAGAATGACATATGCTTTTCATGAATAATGCCTAATAAACATGCATAAGTATAATAAATAACACAAAACAAATGCATACTCATCCACAACGTTCATAATTCATAACCTAAATCGTAGCTTTTTTCATGTGAATGCCTTTTCTATGCATTTGTAATCTATAATAACATGTATTGTTGTGTTGAATGTAATATTTTTTTATGATATGTTTAAAAATACATTTAACTTTACAAATCAGAAATTATTTTAATTAAATTAATACCGTTTCTCAAGCTATTGGATGGCTAACAGTTAACCAGTCAACTTTATATTTTTTATTTTTTTATAATATACCCCATAAGATCCAATCAGCAGCGTTGCTCTTCAAGCACACTTACTTTAGTAGCTACTATCAGTGCCTCAGAAGATGCAATTAAAGCACAAGCACATGCTCAGTCTGTTCGTGCAACATAGCAGGTGCACTAAAGAATGCCAAATGCACAAACGTGGAAATGATGATACGTCCTAACATCCATGCACATCCGGATTGGTGTCCGAATTTTCAATGCAATAACGATAAACCTCAAACCGAATCGTCGCCACCTTCCGACTGCCAAATGTGAAATAAAATAGAAAGCATATTCGCTCAAACCTACAGGTAGCTGCCGCTGGTGAGGATGAGGAAGATCTGTGGGTAGTAGACTGACAGCAGAGCACCGCAGGATGAGATGCTGCGCATGGTGACATTGAAGAGAGCGCGTGGAGAAAAGCGAACTTCTGAAGTTTGTTTGCCGTAGGGTTACGCTGCTGCTCCCCTGCTCAGTGCGTGAGCTGCGGCCGCGGACACTCGATCCGTCATCTCGTGCGCGGTGCGGGCTAATTCAGTGTGCTCCCCGCCGCGGGCTGACGGCTCATTTTAGGGATTTCGGGGCTTGCTTTGCCATTGGCGAGGTGGGTGGGGGTGGTGGTGGGGGATAACACTCCAGTCCGCCCACCTTTACGGGCACGGTTGAGTGACATCTCCGCCTTTTTTGTGAAATATTGTGCGGTGATGTCGATAAGATTGATGAGGCGTGCGGAGGAATATGATTTATTTTAATAATAATAATATCCGTTCGGTCGTTTGGATGTTGTAAGAACCAAAACGAGAAAAGCTCGAGGTTTATAAAGTGTTCAGACTACAATTCCTGCCATTAAATGATGCGTGCTGCTTCTCTCATCACTGTGAATGGCAGGCATGGGTCACCAAATTGGAGATATAGCTTTAACAAGGGTGCAAATTACGAGGGGGTTAGGAAGGTATCCCTTGTTAGGGCTGGAAATGTCCCAACTGGTGTCAAAATTCAAAAGAATGTTTTTATTTGACATTAAGTAGCCAGCCTATGCTTGAAATGGTTTGGCGGGAAAACCCGTTCGATGACCACCAAACTTGGGGCAGAAACTGGATAACGTTCGACCACTTTTATTATCAAAACAAAAGTCTATTAACACGTTTACATATTGCAGGTCTATACAACTTTGAGTTTACATTTTTTTGAGTAAAATTGCCTCCAAATTTGGTAGCTTTCAGTCAAGAAATTATCTTCGTCGATTGATCTGAAAGTTGCAGACTGCTGGAAACATCTATTTTAGGATGGTAACCTGATTTATAGATGGTCTAAGATGTTCTTTACCTGATCCATTCTAGTCATAAGGTAGGTAAACTTCTCTTGCAAAACACACAAGTTACCTATAACTGTGTAGTTATGTAAGCTATAACTGGCTTGTTTAACCGTTGTGGTGTAAAATGTGTACCAATTTGTGAAAGTCAATGAAGATCAGATAACCCCTTTATGAAAACTAACCATGGTTTTATTACAAATAAAACAAATATATATATATATATATATATATATATATATATATAATTATTGCAGTTCAACCATGGTAACCACAATATTTACATAGTTTTGCTACTCTAAACATAGTTTAACAATAATACACAGAGATCTATGGTTATACTAATGGAAATTAGTGCACCAGTTTCTACACTTTTACTACAATAAAGCTATGGATAGTTTTCACAAGGGCTGCATTGAAAAAAAAAAGTTATGTTTGTTTATTAATAGTGTTTAGGAAGGCCTATCAGTAAATGAAGTTATTTTTGAAAGTCTATAGCACGTGTGTCAAACTCAGTTCCTGTAGGGCCACAGCTCTGCACAGTGTAGCTTTAACCCTAATTAAACACACCTGATCAAACTAATTGAGGCATTCAGGCATTCTTGGTTTTAACCTACTGGTAAGTGTATTGAAGCAGGGTTGGAACTAAACTGTGCAGGGCTGCGGCCCTTCAGGAACTAAGTTTGACACCCCTGGTCTATGGTGTTCAAACAACCGTTTATGAAAATAATCCATAGTTATTACGAAAAAAAACAGTAGTACATTTTGTAACCACAAATTTACCATATACTTTAGTTTAACAGTGGTATTTTGCTGAAAAAAAAACATGATTATAAAAATGAAAATTGGTGAGGCAAAAACAACAACAAAAAATATAGTTACTACATTTTTTTAATACCTTGGTCAGTATTTATACAGAGCATTGTACACCAATGACTAATTGTATGAACAAGTGTTTTTTTGTTGTTGTTGTTGTTCTTCAGTGTTTTCTTTTGTGTTCCACAGAGCAAAGAACATCACACAGGTGTGGAATTATATTAAAGTAAAGGTAAGTACATTATTATTAAATTTACATATTTGGTGAACACTATTTGCTTACAGTTCCATTGATTCTTTTATCATTAAATCTGTTTATATTTTTTTTAATCGTCTTTTACATACAATCAAACATTTAACCAAACATTCAGACCTTGCATACACCAACAAAGAAACTCAGTTATCCATTAATTCAAAATTATTTACACCCCATTCATACAACCATTCTAAATGAAAACGTGCTCCCTCTAGTGGCCATTGATAAAAGTGTTATAACTGATGTCACAGACAACTAAAACTAAAACAGCTTAGACGTACCTATAGCCAGTCATGTACCAAAAAAAAGAGAGAGAGAGGGGATGTAAAAACAGCAAACGTGTTCTCTCATAATGAAAAACATCAGCGTCTCAAATGCCGTTGGGTGGTAGGAGCTGATTGGTAAAGGAAAGCATACAGAATTTACTGTCTCTTGTAAAGATGCTCTCTGCAAACATGAGCTTGTTTGCTTTAAGGCGGGGAAGGTTGGGCGACATAGAAGGTGGAGATTTAGCTGCGCAGTATCATAAGCTTCAAAGACTGGACATGTTTATGAGCTTGTTTCTTTCTCTAGTGTAGAGATCAAAGTGCACAGGCTATTCAGAGGTTCTGCTTCTGTTTGTGTTTGATGGTTGCAGTTAAGCCCAGGTTTTGCTTTCAGAGCGCTGTATAGTTTGGACTCCATTCACATTATCTGGTATCAGTTAGCATTATTTGAGTCACTGTGGGTTTCAGCCCTGATATTAGGTATTCATACATGGGTTGAAGCTGAACCAATTTTGTGCATTTGTGGGATCTTTTAATGTGTTTAAGTAAGATGTTTGAGTCTGACATTGAGATTGTTGAAGCAAATGTGGATATATTTTGGGAAATGGCTGTTTTATCGTATGCATTATATGAATTTATACTACAGGAATGCTTGATTATGATTGGTTGATGAACATTTTAAGGCGTGCAATTATTCTCAGATAAACACACCGCTAAAGTAGTTCCAGACAGGTCTTGACTGCGTTACAGTTGTGTATAACTGCTGATTGATGTCTGTTGTTTCACAGCCTTGCAATAGTCAAAAATTTAAATCAATTTATAACAAAGGGCATTGGATGAGAGGTTTGAAGGTCACAAGAAATTCAAATAAAGTTATCTAGATGTTAGTATTAGTCTTATTCCTTTTTAGGATATTTATAAAACAGTGACAGAATTTGCATTTAGAAGATATAAAACTGATATAAACATGTAAAGCTTATAGTTTGTCACTTCCACCCAAATGGACCAACGTATTTTATTCAACGTTAACTCATACTACTTCTCATCACATCATAATCAATCAAATGCTCTCTAGTATCTGACATGCCCCATGCCCCCTTCAAGACGCTTCCATCTGATGCTCTTGAGCTCAACTACTCCTATTGGAAGAGCTGTTATAAAACAAAACACTATTGCCTGTTTTTTAAAAAGGGGAGGAGCTGCACTATGTCTCACCCTCTCCGTGTTTTGATTGAGATTGTCAAACATAGAATAAAAATGCATATTTCAAAGCACTTAACAGGACCTTTAAGATGCTTATACGCAAAGCAGTTTGCCAACCAAAACCTGACAAACACCTTGAAATACAACATCTGGACAGTGTCTTTTAGCAAAGGTAATCATAGTAAAAGTGGAATAATTGACAATGGTCTGTTGAATAATTTGAAAATAGTGCACACCCAAGCTAGTGATGTGGCTGTGATGTAAAGCAGAGTGGTGATTATACATAAGGTGTGCATTGTTTTCTTATAATTTAACAGTCGGTTGTCAATTATTTCTATCAAAGCAACTAGGACCCTATGAAATTCAAATTCAGTTTTGTTTTTCTTTATTTGTAGCCTGCATTTTTAAATGCTAAAATACCTTTTAGTAATTAAAAATCAGGTATGTGATTATTTGAAGGAAAAAAATATATACTATTAACAGTCTAATATAAAATACATTTTTAGAAACCGAACACAGTAGTACAATTCTGTGATTTTTCTAAATAATAATTCTGTGAGGGAATTAGTATTTATTATTATGTTATGTACAACAATGTATTTCTGACAATCTTTTTAAAGTTAAACTGAGCTTTGATCTTCTTGTGCAAAATATGTCAAAACCAGGGGTGCCTGAACTTTTTCGTATGAAGGGCCAAAAACCAAATATCATTAATAGCCGTGGCCAGAAGGTAAATATACCAAACTACAGTATATTACATTAAAGTTGCCATGGCTGATTTCCTAATTTATTTAATAATATTTCAAAACAAATAGAAAACCTTACTTTAAATGGTATTAACTAATGCAGTATAGCTTTTTTCAATGATAACTCATTACAATAAAAACATAATCACATTTATAACATAGATGAGTTCAATGCTGAGTACGCTAGTCAAGCAGAATTTGCCTTTGACTTAATTTGCTCACCAAAGTCTCTTCATTGTCGACAGTATGTACATTTAAACAAAATCTGATTAATTGACACCATTTCATTGAAACATTTAATTTCAGTCAGCTTTTTTAAAACAAACAAGAAATGTTACTTTCAATTTGAATTGACAATCTTTAAACCATCCCTGTCACTCTCCCTTTCCTCTCAGCTGGGATGGCGGGCCAAATTAAACCCCCGGGCCCTAGTTTGGGCATCTCTGGTCAAAAGCATTGTAAAAAAAAATAAATAAATAAATTGACTCAAAATGTCTTGCTTTTAACAGTGTAGCAGTTTTATACATATGTATTATAATATATACAATAAATAATAAAATATATAATATATACAATATAACAAAAGTAGTTTTATACATGTACAGTTGAAGTTTGAATTATTAGCCCCCCTGTTTATTTTTTCCCCCAATTTTTTCAACACATTTCTAAACATAATAGTTTTAATAACTCATTTCTAATAACTGATTTATTTTATCTTTGCCATGATGACAGTGCTTAATAATTTACTAGATATTTTTCAAGACACTAGTATTCACTTAAAGGGACATTTAAAGGCTTAACTAGGTTCCTTAGGTTAACTAGGCAGGTTAGAGTAATTAGGCAAGTTATTGTATAACAATGTTTTATTCTGTAGACTATCGAAATCAAATATAGCTTAAAGGGGCTAATAATTTTAACTTTTACAGTGTTTTTTTTTTATTTTTTTTTTTACTAAAAACTGCTTGTATTCTAGCCTAAATAAAACAAATAAGACTTTCTCCAAAAGAAAAAAATATTATCGGACATACTGTGAATATTTCCTTGCTCTGTTGCACATAATTTAAGAAATATTTATAAAAGAAAAAAATTCAAAACTAGGTGTCCGTGACGTCATAAAATGTCTTGCATTTCAAAAACAAAATTTTAGGCCTTAAAAGTCTTAAATTAACGTAAATATTGAGTTGCACGTCTTAAATCATGTTAAACAGGTAATAAAAATTCCCTAATCATGGAAAGAAAACTAAAGCAACAAATAGCTTTACATGATCTTCCATTAATACAAAAAGTATTTGCTGAAGTAACTGTGCAATTAGAAAAAAACCTTAGTGTTTAGCCCTGTAAAATTCCATTATTAATGGTCTTAAAAGGGTGTTTAAAAGTCTTAAATTTGACTTAGAGACCTGCAGAACCCCTGTTCAAAGGGGGGCTAATAATTCTGACTTCAACTATATATTATAGATATATTTTGTGATTTAATATTCACAGACACTACAGACAACTTTTGATTTATACCTCCAAAATTTTCAATATTCTGTGAAAGCAAGTGATAAAGCTAATTCAGTTTTTATAGTTCCGCAATTTCATCCACATTTCCATACAAAATTACAGGAACCGAAACTACCTTTGATTACCTGTATAATTCATCCACAATTTGCTCTTGAAGCTTTTTCTTTTTCCTCTTAACAGAAATGCTAAATGTTTTTTTTTTGTTAATGCCGACATAAAAGCCAAAAGAATGGATGTCATCTTGTGCAGATATAATTTAAATCCATCTATTCAGTCCCATGTTCTAGTCCACTTGTGTAATAGTCTATAAAACCGAAAATGATGCATAATATTCTCTTAAGCCAGTGAAATTAGAATTGAATTGAAAGAGAATGAAAGGGAGGAACCAAAATGGAAGAAAGAAAAAATAGATATTTTCTTTTGTTAGTGTTTTTGACCGCAGAGCTTTCTAGCCAAAACTGCACTTTAGCTGAGCTCTCATACTTTGGAAGGTTACACAATGGAATCTGCTTCTTTTCATTTACTTCATCAAGATTGTAGGGGAAAAGAGGACAATTTTCCTTGTCTTCGGGGAATAGCATTGTCTCATTGCATTTTGTCAATGACCTGTTGGCTCGAGAGCCCCTTAAAATGCTTACGGGGACGGAAAAGGCTTGTTTAGCGCTCTTGTTCTGTATAGTAAAAGGAATGGAAAGTGGACATCAATACAGCCCACCTCCCTTCAGGGCTGTTTGTTTCAGTTCTTCATCTGCAATTACTTTCTGGGTACTTTTCTTTTTTTTCTTGCTTGCACCCTGTGACATCTGTGAGTCCAAGTGCGTGCGATCAACAAGTTGGTTGATTTTGACCACATGATGCTCTATCACACTTGAATTTGCTCGCATGATTATGCTAGGCTTATTCCCCTGAGCTGACAAAAGATAATTGTAAACACGTGTACAAAGATGTTTCAGGCATGTCTTCCCAATTACAGGCCGTGTTAGAAAAAACTAAAGCGAGCAAAGGAAAAAAACGGCATACTTTCATTAATGTGTTGCTTATAAATGTCTGTGTAAATCACACAATTTTGCTATAAGTTACTCCAGAATTGAGTCTTTTTTTTTTTTTTATTCGTTCTCACTTAAAACATAAACCAGATGTTGCTTATGTCTACCCACAAACAGATGCAGAAACAGCTGGACTAGTGACAGTTTGTTATACTTTATCATTTACCCACTGCCAGCATATTGTGTTCCATTCGTTCATAAATGAAAAACTTAATCAGCTATTTTTTATATTAATTTACAGGTATTAAAATGTTAATATATTTATTATTATACACATATTTGTTAAAGTTATACTTTGAAGGCAACACACTGCAAGTTATGGCATATTTCCTGCACCTGTTCATTTGAAGATTTTGTGCTTTTTCTTTAATCAATTAATGGATAGAAAAATCCAAAACACACAATATAAGTATCTATAGTATTTGATCAATTTGTGTAAATTTAAATTACAACACATTTATAAAGGCTGTTAATACAACTGCAGAGTTTGGTTCATATCTGCATTCTGAATTATGGAGTAATAAAGAGGGATTCCCAAAATCTACTTTGCAAAAGCCTTTGACTAATACATATCAAACTGAAACAAAGAATTTGCACATCTTGTTGACTAAAAGTTGCATTGCAACTACATGCCAAATACTTCTCACATGAGTATTAGTAGACTGTTTGCTTAATATCTGCTGATACTGATCATTCAACAGACATTTAACTGACTATAAGAAACTTTGCAAATACATGTCAACTTACACTATCCCCAACCTAACAGTCTACTTATAATCTATTGAAAATTAGTTGGCATGTAAATGCAATGTAACTTAAATTCAGGGACCATCAAAATAAAGTGATACTGCGATTTGTATGCATACTTAATTAAATAATGCTTTATTTGCATATTTACACATTGCATAATACAGATTAAATAGAAAACCTACAGTCAAAAAATTTGTGTAAATTTTGCTGCTTGTTCAAACTGCTTATTTAAAATGAGTTGAAAACAATTCATTTATGTTTTTTAGAACAATTTAATTGTTTTATGTTCAATCAACTTAAATTTGTTAACATAATTGATTTGTGTTGAGACAACATGAAGTAACTGTGTTGATTTCAGCCTTTTTTACAGTCAATTATAGAAAAACATTGAGACATATGGTCATTTTAAACCCTTATTTGCCATTTTTCTTTCTTTTTTCTAATTTCCCCTTTACCTCAACCTTTAACTTACCAGTAGAGGGAGGTAGAGCTCCACAAAATAATTCCTTCTGCTACAAGTTTTCACAGCAGGCTTCTTTCTATCACTGCTGTAAGAAAATCCCCTTCTCTGTCCCTTCATCATAGTGAACTTCCCACTTCAGGTTTAGCATTAGTATAACCTACCCAACGACCCCCATGTCCTCTGGCCTGAACACTTTCAATGAATCTCCACAAGGGGGCTCTACTCAACAGCGAATTCGAAAAAAAATTGCTGCCGCCCCGAATGAGAACTGCACCTCACTGCTCCCGCCATCTTGTATCCCGCCCTCTGAAGTATAAACTTATCCACTGTCGATTAAAGCTAAATCAAGACTGCCTGGCCCGCCATTTTTGGGTCTGAAAGATCACGCTGCACCAGGCGTTCAATCAGCATTCATTTTCTACAAATGTGACACAATTTTGTGGTGAAGTTATAGTTTCAAAAAAGAATAAAACTTCTCATTATGACATGAAGTTTCCTAAAGGAAAAGCTGTAAATGTTTGTGTTAGCAGTGCATTAAAATAAAAGAAATATCTAAATTATTATGGAAAACTTTAAAGGTCTAAGAGCAGTAGAAGTATGACTTTGGATGTTTCTGGATAGGATGATATTATTAGTCACAGCACACACACACACACAAATGAAAAAACAGTGTTAGATAAGTGTTAGATAAGTATTTCTAAAATAGGTATAAGGGACGAGAAATTGAGCATTTCAGTCCATCATTTATGCCCATTTTTTTCTTTATTAGTGCTGAGCTCATTGATGCGGTTTGTTTGTAATCACACGGGTCGACTGAAGGGTCACCTAAAAGAATAATTGACTTCTAATGAAAATCTTTTGTCTATTCCGCAATGCACATGCTTGTAAATGTAGGATTAGGAATGAGCCACAGGTCAGTGCAGATAATAAGTATGGAATGGAGAGAGAAAGAATGAAAGCTAGAAATTGTAAGATGGGAGGTTTGTCGTTTTGGTGGCCATGTGATGAATGCCTGTTGGGACAACAGATGTGTGGTGATGTCATTTTAGTGTGTGTGTGTGTGTGTGTGTGTGTGTGTGTGTGTGTGTGTGTGTG
>CAIGQZ010000320.1:11063428-11074004 GCA_903798205.1 Danio tinwini | reverse complement strand
TGTGTGTGTGTGTGTGTGTGTGTGTGTGTGTGTGTGTGTGTGTGTGTACAGGGAGGAGCAGTACCAAATGCACTCAGTTCTTTGGTCTGTAGTGTAAAGTCATGTTCTGTTGATGTGATATTTCCATACTGTTCAAAGCTGGTTTATGATAATTGAGCAAAAACTATGATGGGATTTTAACCTCTTCTTTTAGTTTCAGACCTCTAGTTTTAGGGGGTTCATTTGAAACTTAGCACTAAAGGTCTATTATTATTAGATTATTAAATTATTAAAAGGTGTTTTTGTTGATGCAAACACATCAAATACAGATGTAAACAATGAGTATGTTTACATAGGCACCAATAATCTGATTTTAATACGATTTAGACAATACTCTGATTTAAGTGTCTACCATGTAAACAGCGATTTTTGATTCCTTTAATCGATTTAGGTCATAATTGAACTAAACAGAAATCAAATTAGGACATGTGGAGTATGTCTGTTTTAGTGGCATTATTGAAGTGCAGTACAGACATGTAAACACTGCAATTAAACTATTACCTTTATGTAGAACTTTTTGCCGAGTTTTGCGACAGGATATTCAATACACACATGGCTGTTTGATAATATTCTTTGCACCTGCCGAGTCAGTGAAGGACCGCAGACACCTTCATCGTGAAATGCAGACGTTTTTTTTCTCATACTATGTGCTGTATCAAATTCTATTAAAACACACCAGTCCTTACTTCATACTCGCATCCAATACCTCAGTTTGTCACAGGGGCATGAATGAAATGTTGCTAAATGAAAGTCAAAGTGTGAAACTGCAGTCAAAGTTGACAAATTAAAAAAATGAAACACCCGAAATTATGAAACTCCGGAGGATAGCGTGGTGACGCAATGATGTTAATCAATCTATGTCATGTAACATGTAAAACAGGATCATGAAAGGAACATTCAAAAGCAACTCATGTAAACACCTTAATCATACAGTGTTGTCTTATTCAGATTAAGGCAAATAATACCATTACTGATGTGCATGTTAACGTAGTCAGCGTCTAAATCGTTTTACGCTTGTCCACTTTTGACCTTTTCCAGAAGGATTTAAAAACAAGCATTCGGTTGGATTGCTACAGTAGTGTAAACGCTCATGTGGTTGTATGTGTTGCCACAAAACACCACTTACTGACCTAATTCTTAGGTCTAAATGAATATCTCTCAAAGAAAGCAGTGGAGGAGTTAAATGTGGACAAAAGAGATGCATTGTAATGCCAGGTGATCTATTTGTGACACCATCGACCAAAATAAATCCTAATACAGAGTGTAAACAGTTTGTTACCATCATAAATTAAAGTTACTTCACCCAAACATGAACATTCTGGTGTTATTTAATAAACATCACGTTGTTTCAATCCCAAGAACTTTGTTTATCTTTGTAACACAAATGAAGATATTTTAGATGAAATCTGAGAGCTCTCTCATCCTCTACAGACAGCAAAGCTCCGAATAGGAAATCACAAACATTGTCAAAACATTATATGTGACTTTAGTAGTTCAACTGTAGTCATACAAGAGTCCATTTTTACAGTTTTTTTTAATGCACAAAAGTGTTTTTGGAGCATTGGACGATTACAGTTTAACCACTGGTGTCTCATGGAATGTTTTGACAATGATTTTGGTTTCATTTCTGGACAGAAACAACATGTGGGTGAGTAATTAGTAACAGAATTTAGATTTTTAAGGTGAACTAACCCTTAATCATATATTTTAAAGATCACCTCACAAATGGCCCTTTTGCCGATGCATTACAGTTTCCTTCTCGCATTAGCACATTAATGTGTCTATTGTCTCCCTTTATGTACACCTTTTTTAAGACCCTTACCTTTGATAGTTTTTATATGGGGAGCAATCAGTTTGGTTCAAGTGAAGTAAGTAAATGTAAAGCATGTGAATGGCAAAGCTGTTTGAACTTATTCGACCACATGAGTGTTTACTCTTCCATTGAATGCATTTTCCACTACCTCAGAAAGGGGTCATAAGTGCTCAAGCTCAGAATGTTTTAGACCCCATTTACACCAGTATTTAGCATCATCCTCTTGTGATTGAATTGACAAAAATGTATCTTAATACCAATGCTCATTGTAGAAAAGGATAGATTTTAATGCCTGTATATGTCTGTCCTTTGCTGCCACCGACCAACCACATTACACAAAACCCTATCTCACTATAATGGCCCACTGAGCAATAGGTTTCTGATTTAATTGTGGCTGCAATGTAAAACTTTTGCCTCTGTCTTCTGACTCTCTGTGAGGGGCATAAGAAGTCAATTGTTCTTGCGGTATGCCGTGACAATAGCTGTTTGTCATCATGTGGAGCCAGAGAGAGACAGGGCAGAACACACAGTAACTACACTACATCGCTGCCAGTGCTAGGATTTTCAGGCAGGGTCACACCAAGGTCAAAAGACTTTCAGTCACACCATGTCATGTGCCAATTGCACCAGTACGATAGCTTTTTTCTTGTTGATCATTTTAACCCAGTCAGCGATTTTTTTTTTTTTTTGCATGCATGCATGCATTGTGTATTTGTAGCATTGCTAGAATTGTATAGTATTAAAGTGTTGAAATAAAATTATGTTATTAGTTACTCACCTTCATGTCGTTCCAAATGCCTTGGGAAGACAAATTAAGATATTTTGGAAGAAATCTGAGTGCTCCTTAACCCGATATAGAGAGTGTGTTCCTGACTCTTTCAAAGTCCAGAAAAATACCCCAAAATCCATCTAAACAGACTATATATAGTGCATAAATGAGAACATCCCATTTTGAAAATGAATATTTTTATTAATTTCTCGGTGAATATAGCCATCATATTTTGGTGCTTTTGAACAAAACAGTTTTATTAAACAGATATATTTATTAAAATAATATTTTTGTCACAGAACATATTTATAAATGGAAAGATAATACATTATAACTACACATCATACATTGGTTTCAGTTGATTTTTACTCTTTAAAACAATTGTTTAATATTAGTCTCAAACACAAATTTAGGTGTATTTTTGGGTGCATTTTTTTTATTTTTGGACCATTATCTTATTTTGTTAGATTAGCTCCAGATGACTAAACTAATGTATATGCACAAATATAACATTGTATAGCATCTTATATAAAATATTAAATTAAAACAGAGACTTTTACACTAATATTACACTTTATGCGCACATAAAACAAAAATAAAGACTATTCAAGTTTCTTCTTCTCAGTGTCAGAGTAAAGTGCACATTCACTAGGGCACTGTGCTATTTATGTGCTTTGCGCTCAGTTCACCCTGCTGATGTAAACCTCAGAATGTGTCCATGCACATGGGCATCCAGGGTGTATACATCAGTGCTCGTGATTGTGCACCCTATGCTGACACTGAAGAGAAGAAACAGTTGGATAAAGTATTTTTTTTTATGTGCACACAAAAGTATTCTCGTTGCTTCATAATGATGCAATTTAACCACTGAAGGTATATGTTTTGAGGATGTTTTGGCATCTTTCTGTGCTTTGAATGAGTCAGGAAACTTGCTGTCTATGAAGACCATATAGCTCTCAGATTTCCACTAAAACATCTCAATTTGTATTCTCAAGATGAACAATGATCAGTGCTTTGGAACAACATTACAATTACTAATTTTAAGATCTTTAAGATCTGTCAGGCTGACTGTGGGAACATGCCACTTGAAAATGTATGATTTTATCGCAATCCTTGCTTTTCCACGTTTTAATCTGTTGATTTTTGGTGGGTTTGAAAAGAAGGTCTCTTGGGCAGTCGTCCACATGTGAATAAATCCTTCAAAAGAAGGAATGTCTCACTGTCAGAGCCTCAAAGCGCACGGTTTATGTGATATATGTCTTAAACGTGTGATTTCTTGGGCACAGATTAAGCCTAATCTCATATAAAAGGGATTTTCTATGGAGAATCCCTGTTGATAATGCAGTTTAGTATAGGACTAAGGTTAATCTCTTTCTGGGAACGGGACCAAGATGATGCAAATATGAACTAATTCTTAACTGTTTCATGTGATTATATTGCCATGTGTGCAGAATATAAGCAATTGCAAAAGGAACATGTTTGGTTTTCTTGTTAAGTCAAAGAGAGACAGCGGGATTCCATACTATTCACGACAGCATATCAAAGCGCCAACACCACAAGAAATCGCTCTTAATGTAAAGTGATACACACAGCTGTCGGCCTTAACTGGGCTCACCGTTTTTTACTTCACCTCAGACAAAGAGGCTACGAGGAGCCAATAGTTACATTTTTCACTCCGGGCACTTGATTTACTGAGAAGAAATGGATGTCAGAATGGAGAATATGTCTTGGAAGTTATCTGGTTTTGTGATAAAGTCATAGGTGCACTCTGGGTTTTATCGTAGCCTCGAGATGTGACCCGTGTCTGAGGACACGGCTCGTTTCTCTGTAATCATTCACTTATAGCCTTGGGTTGCGGGGCTGTGTCAGGCATTGTCTTGGCTCTTAAAAACAAAGTAAAGATATGTAATAGACCTGCATTACCAAAACCACAGGCATGCATTTTGTTATAAACTCAATGACTCAGCAACTTCGACTGGTGTTGAAAAGTTTAAGCTTGGTAAGATTTAGTAGTAATTTAGATCAAACTTGTAGCACTTTTGATCAAATAAGTGCACCCAAAAAACGTCAAAAGTACAGTAAAACAGCAATATATAAGTATTTTAATATACTTCAGCATGTATTTAATGTAAATATATTCTATAATGTATTCGTGTAATGGCAAAGTTGTATTAGATATATTTTTTTTAATTATTTGTAATTTGCAGCTATTTCTTCACATGAATCAGATATCATTCTAATATGCCGATTTGTCACTCCAGAAAGAGTTGACAGTTGTGCTGCTTAATATTTGAAAATCTTTGATGAAGTTAAAATAAACATCATTTATTTTTAACATATTTTTATACAAACGATAAAACATATTAATAAATATATATTTAAAAATGAAATAAAGATAAATATAAGATTCAAATGACTTCACTTTTTTATTTAATATTTTCTGAATAAAAATCCATTAGATAGATAGACGGATGGACGGACAGATAGATAGATAGATTTACACTATTTAATTGATAGTTTATTTCTATTTTATTTGATGAAATAATGAGGTTGTTTTGGATGTTTGTGTTGATGTCCTCTTTGATAAAGGTGAGTGATAGTGCAGGGCTGATGTTTGTTCTGGTAATGTACGGGTGCTGTGGGTGTGGCACCGCAACGTGTGCCCGTGGACGCTGCTCATACTGGGAGGCAGGGGGCTGTTGCTGCGTGCCTTTCTCTCTCCAACTCTCTCCCAGCGTCCCGCCCCCTTTTGCCACTGCCATCTCTTGGCTTTCCCAGAATGCCCTCTGTCTGAGAGCACTGGCCTGAAATAAAACTATGAGGGCCTGCGCGAAGAGAATGGGAGCTTTGTCTCAGCTGCCATTTACACTGTCTGGGGGCATAGAGACAGAACTCAAAGAGAGTGTCTGATTGCAAATTAGCACAGCCCAGGGCTCAATGCTCCGTGCACTCATACACACTCACGCACTGGCGGTGTGAGGCATGGAGAAAGTTCTGCATTAAATGCCGCTGAAGATCATTACGCACTTTAGTTCTATTCAATAGTGCCACATTTCAGTCAGGGGCACAAAAAATAATTAGCAGCAGGCTTCTCTTGAGCTGACTTGCGTATGACCAAAGTATTTGGGCTTGTTTAGTATGCAAGTGATGCCGGGTCTGAATTTCTGATTAGCTGAAAGACAAAAGGTGCAGCCGGTGCACTGCAGGAGCGACGTCTCAACATCAGCGGGCTCCGAGTGGGCCCCTCGCTGAGATTCAGGGTGATTGACATGCGTCAGAAGATCGCATGCAGTGTGCTAGATGCATGATGACTCTATTTGGCATGAGAATTTCTTCTATTTGTGTTATAAATGCCTGTATAATCATTTTGAATCGATTAAACTAAATCTGTTCTGGTCAATATCAGTGGATCAGCTGCCTAAGGAAGATTTTTTTTAGGCCATAGAGGTTGTCTGTGTTAGATCATATGTAAATATATATTAGTGCACACAAGATAAAAGATTGTGTTTACTGTGTGTATGTACTATGCATATATAGATACATATGTAAACATATAGTGCCATATTTCTATAATTATATATATAATATTGTAAATACATACATTTTATATTTATTTAAAATATTTTTTGTATATATATATATATATATATATATATATATATACACACACACACACATTATGTAAATGCAGACTTTCATTTTGGATGTGATTAATCATAATTACTCATTGACCGTGCAATCTACATAATTCTAAACAATATATAATATTAAATTTTAGAAGAATTTAGTAATATTTTTTTTGTAATTTTAAAAGAATTTAACTCTGTAGAGGAAGTTTTTTTCTGTATACATGTGATGCATTGTGAACTCAACAACCCCTTGGTAATAATCTGCTTGCCACCATCTCCTGTTAAATCCCATGAGGCCTCTTTGTGTAGGACGTAAACACACGCGTTCACACATAGGACACAATTTGGCCCTTTAATCTGATTAGCTGTGTCTGTATGGATGAACGGTGTGTTTCTTTAACCATAAGTAGAATGGTGAAGCAATGACTCCAGTATTTATAGAGAAAGTAATCAGATTTTTAAACCCAGAGGGGGAAAAAGGAAGGTAAGTAGTTTTGAAATACATTTTAGCCATCATATCTGTCAAAGCCATCCTGTATCACAGCCACAAACTTTTAAAAGGATGCATTGATGTTAGTTATTTATTAAATTATGTCAGTCATGTCCCTTTTTTACCCATGTTAGTTTAAAAATGGGATAATATCTAAATAACAGTGTGATCAAAGCTTTTATCTGATTTATTGTTTTTCTTCTTTGTAATGCACTTTAAAACAGTATCTAAAAATGTCACACAACCCAAAAAATATGTAAACCAATCATTTATTTTATCTTCTGGACATTTTATTGGGATCACATTGCCTTGTTTGAAACAAAAATATGATCTGTATCTGACAGATAAAACACAACTCTGCCTGTTTTATGTGGCTTTCTGAAATATTTTCTTATATTGCATTTAAAAATACATTTGTGAATTTATTATCGTTTAAAAAAGCACTGAAGCAGGAAAAAAAAGATGAATGATATTTAAGAGCCAGTAATGAGTGTAACTTATAAAGTTATTTTTTTAAAAGTTTTTTTTCTGTACATTTATGTTGTTTAGATTAAACAATACACTGTAAAAAAATTACATGATTAATTAGTCATGACCGCATAATAGTTTTAGTTCATTGTACTTATTAAACTAAGTTAATCATGTTCTAACTTAATTTAATAAGTTATGCAAGCTGTTTTAAGTCAGTTTAACAATTTAATAATATAAGTTCAATATGACTCACAAGGTTAATTTGATTCAGCTTAAAAATTTAAGGTAACCAGGATTTTTTTTATTATAGTGTAGACATTTCTTTGTATTTGTTGCAATTTAGCCTGAAATTATACAAAGACAAAAAAAATAATGCATTGTTAGCCATAACTAGAAGAAAATGTCCTTCAAAGTGCCATCGATCTCACACACACACACACACACACACACACACACACACACACACACACGTTTACCATAAAATCCCATTTGTGTCCCATTTGTGACTAAAACATTTTTTTTATCGTGACCAAAATGTATTTGCATAGTTGTAAACCAATTCAAATTGCACTTGTGTAATTAGTCAGATAAAGAGAGCTGCTTTAAACCACTTTGTCCTTATTAAATACAGATATAGCTATTATAAGTTATAATAAATGCAGTATTTATTAGGGTTATTCTCGTTTATATGAATAAATAATTTAAGTAAACATCAGTGATGACATATTTATTAAGAGTTTGTTTTTGTATTATCACATTCAATAAAACAAAGCAAAAGAAAAATAAATAAATAAATCCAGGCAACAGTTAACAAAACAAAAAAAGTTACATCATTTGTTTTATAACTTTCTGCTGAATCTTATTCAGAAATAAATAAAATAAACGGGAGGATCTTGACCGTTTATAAAAAATGATGCAGTTTATTTTTTTATAATACTAACTTATCTACAAATATGTGTGCACTTTTTAAAGAATATGTTGGGATTAAATGGGTAAATGGTGCATTACAAGACCTGGGACACGTACAAATATTTATGAAAGACTTTATAGAATTTTTAAATACATTTTTGCATCTTGTGCATAAAATATTTTTCTATTGCTACATGCACCGGCAAAGCATCAAACAGGTTAGTGTGTTTTATTTATTTTACTGATCATAAAATAATTATACCTATTCTTTATTAAGCAAACAAACAAAAATACAACTAAACATCACGTGTCTCAACCCCGCTCTATATATACAGCCATGTTCCTTTTCCCGACATCAACCACAACAAACTCCTCAAGTCAAAACTTTTACCTCAGATTTGTCGTCGGTTTGAAACGCACTGCATATTCGTCGAGCTGAGATAAAACTGACGAACGGGTCGAGCTCGACGGGCCGTGAAATAAATAAAAAGCCAACAGCCACCGCCATTATATGTGTATCCATTGTGAATAAGAGTAAACAGTGTGTTATTTCGTGCTGATATAAGATAGGTCAGCGGCTGCTGTCTGGCTCTTGTGTAACGGTCGCTGCGCGCGTTCGTGTGTGTGTGTGTATGTGTGTGTGTGTGTATGTGTGTGAATCACAGTTCACCTTAGTTGAACTTGCATGATCTAGTTCACGGTAGTGTGAGGCTGTCGGTCCGGTCCGGTGGCTTTCAGAGGACGAACGCTTCTTTTTAAAAAGTACCCTTAAGAAGACGCAGTGTGTCGTCATGTTTTGTGTAGACGGGAAGGTTGTGATAGATTGCTTGCGGGCTGACTGTATTAACGGTCGTGTGTGTGTGTGTGTGTGTGTGTTGGTGTGTCTGTGTGCGTGCATGGGTTAACCTCGCTGAAGTGTCTGTCCGTGCGACGGCCGGGGGAATTTCAGCTTGAACTTGAATAATAAAAACGGTCGTCGTGATTTCCTCGCCGACTCACGGCAAGTTTCTTTCTTTTGTTTGTGTTGCCGTTTCCCGTTTTTAACGACAACTCGAGAATCGCAAAAGGACCAGATGAAGCTAAGAAGCGGATGAAAGGCGGACGTAAATAATGTAAGTTTGCCGTTATCATATTTTAGTCGATCCCATCGGGTGCTTTTTGCTTTTATTTCGCTTGTAATTACATGCGCCAGTGATACAAACCCGGCATATGGGGCATTTGTGAACTGTAGCCTAGTTTTCACAGCTTATTTTCCTGGCGTCAAATGTAAAATATCTGTCGTGCACGCACTCGAATGAATGAAACGAGGAAAGCTTATTTTATTAGCGCTTGTTGAAGAGGGTAATAGTGTAGACACTTCAGACATCGAAAATTAGGTCAGTTTCTCATTGCCAGACGTTTTTGTTCACGCTTTTCAAATAATCGATCGCCTTGCTCCTTTTGGATATATTTATTCGTGTGTGTTATTAAACAGAATCGTGATACCGATCTGGTCTTCTCATTTAAAAGAGAAATAAATCTAGTATTTGTACTTCATAGTTGGCGTTGTTTACATACATATTTCTATCAGTATCGTCTCGTATTTTACACACTATGTACCCCATTTATAACAAAGGTTAACAACAATTTGTTATTAAACTTAAGAAATGCCTGTATGCTATTTATTTTTAATGGCATTTTTATTCAAATAGAATATATTATGTCCTCCTTGTATTGAAAAGTTGTACTCATGCATTATTTGACTTGATGATCTATCATAAACAAAATTCCTCAAACAAATATTCATAGTTTTCTTGATTATTATTTATTTATAGAAATGCATGTTAATTATTTTACCAGGTTTACATATTTTCTTGATGCATCATGCTGTTGTTTTAGATATTTTATAGCCAGGGGGAATAGAGCTAATTCTGAAATGTTAGACTGAGTGTGTGTGTGTGTGTGTCTGTGTCTGTGTGTTGCAGTGGTGCAAGAAATGGCGAAAATCTTTCAGACTCTACCCAGAGTTGGAATGTACATCCACCTTTTATCTGGTACGATTTTATCTTCATTGTTTTTCAGCAAACTCAGTTTAAGTAATTGAATGTGATAATAATCTGCTGTTTGAAGCTAAAAGTGAGATCGCTCCTGTACACTTTTGTTGTACTGTACAGATCAGATAGGTCTTAGAATAATGAAGCATACTGAATGACATAAACTACAATTTCTGGTGCATTTATTGCTTTACTGTCTGTTTGTGGTTTTATTCTATTATTTATTTGAAAGTGCACAGATTTCTGCATATTATTTCATGAGGCTTTATATCTTTTTGTTGATCGGTCGAACAAACCTCTGTGTGTTGAACACACATGCTATAACATGTTAACTAATGTCCTTTGAGATTTGTTGTGCTGACTGTGCGATTTACAAGGCATGTTATGATGGCCTGCTCATATATATATATATATATATATATA
>CAIGQZ010000320.1:11029949-11058428 GCA_903798205.1 Danio tinwini | reverse complement strand
TTTTAAAGAGAATTTTTGCATTTACACTTGAAGTCAGAATTATTAGCACCCTGTTTATTTTTTGCCCAATTTATGTTAACTAAGAGAATATTTTTTTCAACACATTTCTAAACAGAAAATAATATTTGACTAGATATTTTTTCAAGACACTTCTATACTGCTTAAAGTGACATTTAAGGCTTAACTAGATAAAATTAGGTTAACTAGGCAGGTAAGCATGATTAGGCAAGTTATTGTATAACGATGGTTTGTTCTGTAGACTATCGAAAAAATATATAGCTTAAAGGGGCTAATAATTTTGACCTTAAAATGGTTTAAAAAAATTTAAAACTGCTTTTATTCTAGCTGAAATAAAACAAATAAGATTTTCTCCAGGAGAAAAAATATTATCAGACATACTGTGAAAATTTCCTTGCTCGGTTAAACATAATTTGGGAAATATTTAAAAAAGAAAAAAAATTCAAAGAGTGGGCTAATAATTCTGACTCTAACTGTACATGAATTAAAATAATCTGAAAAAATACAACGTTTATATTCATATTTATTTATTTTGACCGAAGTGAAATTAGTAAATCATAAATATTACAGGTGTGACATTACATTTCACGTTCTTAAATTGATATTGCAGTCAGTCTGCAGTGCTCGTGTGCTCTCTTTGAAATGTGGATTCTGTGTGGGAGGCCTCTCTATTCATCTGTGCACGTTTCATGTTAGTCTTTTAGTGAAGTAAGAAGATATCAGGTATTCTAGACATGCCCTTTCCAAATTAGAATATACATGATACCTATTGCATAATCCTAAATGTTCGGATTCTCCATTACATGTTCCAAATATCACACAGATCAAATCTTTTATCAGACAGTGGGGTTGATTGAATCTAGGGCACGCCTTTAAGGGCTTATTTCGGCAGTGGGCAGAGCAGAAAAATTATGAGGATCGACCTGTTAGTCTGGAATTGCATCAGCTTGACTGAAATTAGAGGCAGATTTGGGATGAAAGGTTCACAGTATCCTGATTGTCAGAAAATGATCACTTCAGCGTGCCTGTGCTCATAACCTTCACTGATCAAACATGATTTATCCTAGTGGTGAAGTTCGTTTTGGCTTCTTTAAGACGGTCTTTCTCCAATTCTGTTTATCGCTGTGTAGTTTGACATGTCAGTTGTTACGTGGATTTCAAAGTGCGTGAAATTAACATGACATGAACTAAAACAATCTTTGCTGATCTTTCGCAAAACATTCCAAAAATGATTTTATTTACTCAAAACTCACTCAGTAATAGCATCTTCAGTTAGTTTATATATCGTGCACAACAAGGGGGAAAGAAGGATGACGCTTTAAAAAGCTGGTTTATAAAGCTGCATCGTCTTTATCTCTTAATCATCTAACGGTTTCTTTCACACATTACACTCATTTCCGTGTCTCCTGCAGTGTGGATGTACTCTCTCAGGTCATGTGCCGTTTACATGTGTCATCCAGATGTTTTCTTGTGTGTTCTGATGCTCTCTCTGTTAGTACTTAATGTCATTTTTGCAGAAATGTTCCTGGTGTTTAGCAAAGAGTATCACGCTCACAAAAGCTTAAAAAAGAAAAAAAGAAGCTAGGTAACATGTGTGGTAGAAACATGACCAGCACGACACTGTCATGGCTGGTTTCATCCCAGTTTTAGCAGTTATTTCCCGTCTGTGGAACACTCTAACAAGATACTCTTAGGAATACTTGATTCATAAATCTGTTTTCTTTTTCTTGCATAATGACCACTAAACACTAACTAATTTCCTCCTAAATGTGCTAGTTGCTTCTCTCAGATTTCTTTGCATTGTCTTCATTTTCATGAAATGAAATTATTTTAAAGCAGATCAATTTGTCATGTTTTCCATTCGTTTATTTCTTAAATAGCAGCTTAAATGCTTTTATGTTGAGTAACAAATACACAAGTACATACAGTGCTCAGCATAATTGAGTACAGCCCATTTTGAAAAGCAATATTTTTATCAATTTCTCAGTGAATATAGGCAATGTATTTTGGTGCATTAAAACAAAACAGATTTATTAAAAAGATATATTTATTACAATAATATTTTAGTCACCAAACATATTTAGAAATTGAAAGTTATTACAATTTAATTCAAGCAAAATATTGAAAAAATATTTCAACAAATGTTTTTAATTTTTTTGCTTCTTGATTTTCCCTCTTTTTTAAAATTTGTATTTCATATTTTTCTATAAAATTATACATTTGGGTGTACTAGTTTTTGCACTGTTATCGTAAGTTATTTTGTTATCGTAAGTTATTTTTCTATACTTCAGTACTGACTAATCTAATGTGTTTGCACAAATATAATATTGTATAGCTTCCTATTAAAAATATGAATTTAAAAGATAGATTTGTGAGGGGTGTACGTATATATGCTAAGCACTGTATAGTGTTTGAGCTGTCAATCTAGTAAAGAAATAATGGAATGAATTGAAATTATGGCATTTGATATATATATATATATATATATATATATAGCATATCAGTATAGTATTTTCTGAAGAAGTAAAGTGTAAAAAAGATTCTTGCTACCTAAAATTTTTTGGTTTAATCAAATAAACTTATCTAATAATTTTCTAGTAACTTTCATTAGTCAAACTGATTAAAATTATAACCAAAAATTTTGTATAACAAAAAAGCAACTGTGAATGTAAATGGAATTTTTTTTTTGAAGGGGGGTTCAAATTAAAGTATAGCATAAAATCTAATTATTTCATACTCTTTTAGTATATGATTGTCAAACCTGCATATGTCATGCGTGCCATGTTTTTAAGACCAGTAAAATGCATGAACCATTTAGTGTGACTGCGATCAGTTCTCATCTGCAGTTTGTAGGTGTGGCTAGATAAAACTGGATCTTCATATCAATTTTGTTTCAAAGCAGAAGCTTCCAAATTAACCATTGCAACATCCTAACTGCAGAAAGTCAAGAATTTGCACAGACAAATACCAAATATGGGCTGTCATTTGCATAATGATTATGACAGTCAGAATTCCTTAAAGTGCTTTATCTTTAAGCAGTTGTAAAATCATCCAGCATGAGCTAAACATATTAAAATGTTTCATTGTTAGAGATCATATCCTTGCATAAAACTGTTACATGAAGCTTTTTTATCAGCAAGTGAGCGGCTTAACTGCATAGTGTGTTAAAATGATTACCTCAACTCACCTCAGACTATGACTAATGTGATTTTTGTTTGACTGACATTATATGACCTGTAGAACTACTTCATGCATCGTCATCCACCTTCCTTTGTGGTTGTAATGACAAATGAGTGTTTTTCATCATAGGTGTTTGGCTTGCATGTTACACATCCGTTGCTTAAGTTATTTTAAGCAAGTAGCGAAACCTTAAACTTTCATTTTTTTCTCGTCTCTACAACAATTGTTTCCTCATCTGACAAGAGCTGACAAGAATCTGCCTATACAGTGTTATAAAGCTCTTTCCTGCTCTTTATTGGGTAAAAATCCTCCCTGACCATTGTGTTGGCCTTAAGCGGTTCTGTTTGTTATTCTATGATGGATTGCCGTATAGGCTTTCTTCACAAAGACTAAAAAGTTCAGAGACTGCGATGTCAAGTAATATTTCAAAGAACTGAACAAACCGATATGTCAAGTTAAAGTGTGTTTACTCAGATGTGGGTTAGGACAATACTCCAATCTCATGCTCAGACAACTATTAAGAAAACCAATTGTAGAGTTGCCTCAAATAAGTGTAAACATTGGCTCTTTGTTAGAGCATCCAGACACAGCAACACCGGCTCAATTAATAGCATAAATTTAGGATCAATTCATAGAAGTTACCACTTTTCTGGGAAAAAAGACATATGTTGTATTCAAAAACTCTTAAACGAATCTTAAATGCAATATCCCAAACAACGAAATTTGTTTTTTGGAACAAACATTGAATGAATGGGTCTGATAGGCCTGTTTTGTTTTTCATTAGGCTGTTGTTAGTGTTGAGTTTGAAGGCCCAGCTCCAGGCGAGGGCTGCACCATGGGTAGGCCAATGTTGCATTGTTGGCAGTGGCTCATTTGAATAGCCCTTTAGTATTTTGTGTGAGCAAGTCAGCGCCATTTGCATTTGTTCCAGTCACAAAGGTTTACAGGTCAATAGAGACCAAGCTAACATGCCGAGGAACCCTCTCTCCTCTTATTCTCCTTTCTCTCCTGTCTCTCAACCTTCTTTTGCCCTTCCTTGGTTGTCATGATAAACTCTGCCCGTCTCCCTGGGAATGTGTTTGTGCATGCGCATGTGTGTGTGTGCGTAGCAACACCTCAGATGTCTGTTGAGTGATTAATTCTAAGCTGGGAATAAGACTGAAGAGAGGCCCCTGGTAACCCTCAAGCAAACACCAACAATAATTTGATTATCACACTTGAACATGCTTATTTAGCCCCATGCATGGCCGTGTGTGCGTGCGTCTGTAGGTCTGCACACTGAGGCAGAAGAACACAGAGCATACCTGATTAAATGGAGCCCATTCAGGAGCACTGTTGTTTGTGAGCAGTTTGAATGGCTGCAGTGCTGACACATAGCTTCTTAGACAGTCACACATAGACAGAACCAGAAGCCCCAGGTCTTCATAATTAATCCCAGAGTGAGCTCACGGCCCAATCCTCAGAGCTTTAACTCTGTACTTTCCATATGTCACACTGCGGCATACATGCGCACATACAGAGAGACACTTACACGTGATCTTACACTGAGAAACTTTCTCATGTGTGACAAGCTCACTGGTTTTTGTGTGTGTGTGTGCATGATGGTTTGGATAAAGTAACAGTTTTGCTGCATTCATTTTGTTGAATTGAAGTAAAATAATTTAAATTCAGTCAGTATTAACACACTCTAATTTCATTTTACTTTATTTTAATTTATAGCAAAATGACTTTTTTCATAATGTGAAATTTTTTCCACAGCTGTCATGAAAGATTTTTTTAGTGAGCAATGACTTTAATTTCAGTCTTTCTCACATAAAGTTATTGAAGGAAGAGTTTGTGCATTTTGAATTTAATTAAATGAAAGCAATTGAACTTTTAGGAACAGCTTGTTCCCACAAGTTTACATTGAAAAGAAATGAGCAGCGTTAACATTTTTCAAAACTTCTCTTTTTTGTGTGTTCCACGGAATTTCTTGAACTGTATATACAGTGCTTGGCATAATTGAGTACACCCCATTTTGAAAATAAATATAGGCAATGTATTTTGGTGCATTTAAACAAAACAGATTTATTAAACCGATATATTTATTACAATAATATTTTAGTCACCAAACAATTCAAGCAAAATATTGCAAAAAAATTACAACCTACAAAATTAAAAAATATATATTTTTTGCTTCTCTTGATTTTTCCTCTTTTTTTTTTAAATTTGTATTTAATATTTTTCCATATCTTAAATTTGGCTGGACTAGTTTTTGCACTGTTATCGTAAGTTTTTTTTGTTAGATAAGCTCGAGATTTGGCTTCAGTACTGACTAATCTAATGTATATGAATAAATATAACATTGTACAGCTTCCTATTAAAAATATGAATTTAAAAAGATTTGTGAGGGGTGGACTCATATGCTGAGCACCGTAAATAATATTACTTTTTCAACTAGTCTAGTTTAAAATGTTTGTCTTGAAGAATTTCATACAGTTTGCATTTGCCTAGATTTACACAATACGTCTGAAATCTAATTATTTCTTGCATAGTAAAAATATTGCATTAATACCATGTCATGATCATGTATCAGGTGTCTTTTAGATAAAAAATAAAAGTCTAAAAAATGTACAATTTACTTTCATTTTTTGTTTGTTTTTTAATCTTGCTTATAATAAGCATTTGTTCCTTAAATTAATCTATCATTTGATCCAATTATAGTCAAACTTGATCCAAAATCCAAATTTATTTTATAGGTTTTCTATACTTTGTAAATATTTCCCAAATGATGTTTAACAGAGCAAGGAAATTTTCACAGTATGTCTGATATTTTTTTCTTCTGAAGAAAGTCTTATTTGTTTTATTTCGGCTAGAAAGCACTTTTTAATTTGTTAAAAACCATTTTAAGGTTAAAATTATTATCCCCTTCAAGCTATATTTGTTTTCGATTGTCTGCAAAACAAACCATCAGTATACAATAACTTGCCTAATTAACCTAGTTAAGCCTTTAAATGTCACTTTAAGCTGTATAGAAGTGTCTTGAAAAATATCTAGTAAAATATTATTTACTGTCATCCTGGCAAAGAAAAAAAATTATTTATTAGAAATGAGTTATTAAAACTAATATGTTTAGAAATGTGTTGAAAAAATCTCTCCGTTAAACAGAAATCGGGGGAAAAAATTAAAAGGGGGGGCTAATAATTCAGGGGGGCTAATAATTCTGACTTCAACTTTATATATATTCATCTAAAAATAATTTTGCCTTTAGATTAACCTCTTTAAGAAAATCTCTATTAGCTCACCTGACACTTTCAGTGTGTGTCAGACAGTGTTTTTAGTGTGGCCGCAGGAAGGCAGTAGTCAATCTCTGCATCTCTCTTGTGGCCTGTTCTTGTCCTCTCTGAGCTGGACGTGTGAATTGCAGCACAAAACGTGGGCTGCTGGATCAGCATGCATGCTACATAAAGACTGCTTTTGTTATAGCCTGCACGCTCATGACCGCTGGCATCTATAGCCCCTCACCCCCAACCACACCAAACTGCACCGGGCTGAGCAGAGAAACCCCTGTGCAGGGAATAGACAGTGGCATTTAGTCGACTCCCACCCATAAAACTTTACAGCTGAATTAATAAATAAACTTTCAAAGATGTGTACACCCCATTATTTCCCCTCTAGGGACAATAAAGTCTTATCTTACTCCATTCCAGATCAAATTGAAGTGAATTTGTCTGGTTAGATTCATTATATAAGGCTAACACAATTCTTAGCTATAGATCAGATAATTTTCCAGTGCAGCAATACTCACTCTGTTCACCGTTTACGAAGTAATCATGATTTCGAAATGACACACAGCTCTTTAATGCTGTTGTTAGATGAAGTGTATGCGTCTGTTGGGCCTCAGTTTGACGTAGGCCTTAGAACTAGAGCGATGAAGGCAGACATTGCCTTGCAGTCACCGGGTTGATATCGCACCATGTTCACCTCAGCCTATTAAAGGTTGGGATTCCCATCGGGAGAACACTCACGCGCAGACAATTAATGGAACGAAAAATAAGAAGAAAAACCATGACATGATAATACGTTTGCGATAATGAGCCTCCACTGACCTATAATCATCCTTTTAAAATGAAGTTTAACCAGGATAACGTCCTTGAACACCAGCAATGACAAGTGCCACATTCTGCGTGGTTCTTTTAAAAATTGCATGTTAGACGGAGCCTAGACAGAGAATGACGTTCCCAATAGAGGAAGCTGTCCCCAAGGCCATTGTTTCACGGTCTTTAAGGAAGGATTGAGGAATTATTTTTAAAAAGATGCAGAACCGAGGAATTCTTAATGATGTATTAATGAAAACTAAAATGTCAAGGCCATTGACGGGGGATAGTTCACCCTGAAATGTTATTTAATTGTTTCCCTTTCAAACTGTTGGAAACCTGTAACCATTTACTTGCATTGTACTTGTTGTCCTACTATGGATGTCAATAGTTTTCAGCTTTATTCAAAACAACTTATTTTGTGTTAAACAGAATAAAGAAACTCATAAAGGTTTGGTACCACTTGGGGGTGAGTAAATAATGATAAATGTTCACTTTTGGGTGAACTACCCCTTAAAATGATCTATTTGTGCTGTAAAATTTAACAACTGCACAGTGACTAAATTTAGTCTTAAGCTGAGCTCAGTTAAAAAAAGGAAATTAAGCTGGAATGTTTATTTGATGGTTTTGCCATCATTAAAACTGCCCCATATCCTATCTATTTATTTAATATAAAGAGGAAATCAGCAGTTAAAAAGATGAATTTTATTATCTATCCGTAGGGTGTGCTATCAGCAAAGTGCACCTCAGGGGCTGCGTCCGGCACATCCTTTTTTCTGGCCGTTGATGGTTGCGTGGGAAGAGGGTTGCAAAGGCTCAGCTGGGGCAAATCCTGGAGGTCTCGTCCATTCGGAGGCGAAATGACGTGGCACATGCAAAAGCAGACTGCGCTGGCTTTTAAGAGCCAGAACTTTTTAAGTGCCAGAACTGTCCCCATTCCCCTCATCCGCACACTCACACACAGCTCTCCAGCACTCTGGAAAATAAAGACGGACCGGTGTGTTAAAATGTATTATTAGAAGCAAACCAGAATGGACAGGCCGTTTGGAGTGAAGATGAGAGTTAACATGCATCAGAGGGTTTTTTAGGGGGGAGTAAACTGCACTGAATGATGCCTGTGCTGCGTGTTAGGGAAATATTTGGATACGGACTTAGCAATTAATCTGTGCGTGCAGTTTAGAGATTGAAGGTTTGTTGTACGTAGCCGCAAACAGCTTGAGCTCTCTTAAAGTGTTTAAATGCATCCGAAGTAATTAATAATTGAACACTATTTAAAACTTACTTATAAACTCTCATTTCAGTGTGTTTTCCCCGGGCTGGAGTTCATTTGTGGTTAAATATTTGCTAGTCATTTGTTAGAATGATGATTTTTTTCAATTTGCTTTATGCCCTTACTGTGGGAAGTGTTATATTTGGTTGTGTGTCCTGCTTAGGTCTGCTTAAAAATAGTGCACCTGTTCGGTTTCGTTTGTGTTCCTTTATTATGAAACGGTCTGGTAGTTTTTGGTAGTTTCAGAGTTAATCAAAGTGCCACAGAATCTGCTCCTCTCTCCAAACACAAAGTGCTCAGCAGAGAGTTCTGGAGATTGGAGCATGCGGCAGTTAGCGGCCATGCGAGTGAGCTCTCGTGAAGTGAACACGGAGAAACTCTGCTGCTCTGTTTTTTTTTTTCGACTGTGTTTATCTGTGCCTATTTCCCAACATGACTGAATATTTTAAGGTGAGTTACTTTTAGTGTAAAGTCATTCTTTAAATGTTTTAGTTTATTTCCAGTTGTCAGGACAGATAAATTACGGTAGTGAAGAAAAACAAACTGGCAAATTAATTTATTTTAAATGAGACATTTTTGATGAATTTGGTTTTATTAATGTTGCTTTAGTACTCATTGACATTACTAGATTGTAGAAAGGACACTCATGAAGTGTGAACATCTGCAATATAATATTTATTTTATATTAATTGCAAGCACTGTAGTTTATATGTGTAATCTGTAATATTATTTGCAGTGATTAAAGAAGTAATAAATAAAAATAAGTACATATAAAGAAAACAAATGTAATGTTAATTTCACATAGGCATGAACATATTTTGTTACCCTCATATTCTTTTTTAATCCAATAAAATATTGCATTTATTACTGTTATTATTATTCAGATAGTTATTGAAATGATGAATATAAAGTTACAGTAGCATTTAATGAGAAAGTCATCACCAAAGGTTGCATGTTTAAAGGATATAGGAAGAATTTTTATTGTTGTATTGTTCCGGTTAAAATTTAATTTATCTGATAATCTATGTACATAGAGGAATTTTTAACAATCAGAATAGTCAGTGACTTAAAAATACTATGCTCATTGGTAAAATCTCTCTTTTTTTTAGCAAATCAGAGACAACAGAGCAAATCAGACATACTCTTCTATATTAAACTCCTCTACACTAAAGAATATTTTTTTTTCTTATTCAGGAGTCTGGTCAAATAATTAAATACTAAAAATTAAGAGCTTCTGTCTGTTAAAAATATATACTTCAAAGTTATAAAGTTTTTTATTTTAATTGTTATAGGAACTAACTTCTGTCTTTGATGAAACAGAAAAAGGGACACATTAAGTTTTAGTTTGTAAAATTGTCCAAGCAAGAACATAAATTCTACAAATGTATATTATTCTGTCAAAATAATAAGTAAAAGAAGTGAAAACCTATAATTTCATTATCTTTTTTAAACCGCAGAAAGTGACATATAGTGTTTCAGAATCTGACTTTTTTTTCATTAGTAGTTTTCTGCCATCCTATTTCTTTTTGGACAGTAAAAGTTACTTTTTTATGGCAAACTAATTATTATGAAACGGCTTATATTTATTCTTATATTTAAAATATAAAATATATTTTATTTTATTCATTGTGCTCAGTTGATTATTGATTATTGTTATTTAGTACTCAACATGCAGTTTTGTGGTTGGTGTGTGACTGTTAAGCTCAGCTTAATGTGCATTTTACTTATTTTGCTCTTTTGTTTCTATAAATATCAGGGAAATAATTACACTATTAAATTACAGTGAGTTAAATATCCTCAATTAATAACTAAGACAAACAATTTCTGTCAGTTATGGAAAATTATTTTTCTAGTACAAACAAATTTGCTTACAGCATCAACTCCTAATGTTATAATCACATCAAAACACTGAAAATGTAATTTCTCTGTGAAATAAATCGCTGTCTTTTCAATGAAGGTTTATAGAATTTCATTTTGAATCAGCTAGTTTGTCCGAAAAATAATACACAATTCAGTTCAATGTTTTTTGTTATTTTAATGGCTCTCATAATAAATATAGAACGCAAACCTTTATTTTTTTTACAGTAATACTGTTTTAATGCTTTATGATTGTCATATTAGTAGGTAGTGGTCAAATTGAAAATCACACAGTAAAGAAAATAACCTGCATGCAAACCCAGACAAGAGATTTTTTTTTCTCTTCAAACTTTCTGAGTTTTACTTGGATTAATTAGTTTGTATCATACTTTGTTTGTTTTAAAATGGTTCTTCCTTGTAGCCTTTTTTTCTGCAGTCCGTGCTGACCGTTGATGTAAGGGCCTGGCACTCTGAACACACACTTTGAAGGTTATGCCTACTCTTTAGCCGAGCCTTAACTATCACACTCCAGAGTTGTTTTTGTTTGTTCGTTACAAAATTTCACACACTAAAAATTATGTTTTTTATTTATAACGCATATATAAGCATAATGCCTGCGTGGACAGAGGCGCATGCTCCTATCAGAGGTGACCGCCATGTTGTCTAACTGTCCTCCATTTTGTGATTTCAGACCTTTACTGTAGCACAGCTGCCCCACCCTTGCGAAATTATGCAGACGTATTCCGATGGATCCAAAACGTTGACATTAATCCTTACTGATTTCTTCTGGAGTTATTGAGCTCAACTTTTTTTCCTCTTGGACACTAATTTGTTTTCTACCTCATGAGGTATTGTTGCTTAAATCCTTCAAATAGAGATGCTGTTGCTGACCTATAAAATGTTATTTTGAATTGTTTTTAATGCTATAGTTGGCATTTGTATGGCTGGTATGGCAATACCACACCACCAGCTTAAATGTAATATTAATTAATAAAGTGAGACATTAATTAAGTGTCTCATTTTAGCTGACAAACAACAAAGAACATATATACAGTAGTTCACGTGGCAAATCCTCTCAGTTAGACCAAGTACAAGGTGTGTGTGTGTGTGTGTGTGTGTGTGTGTGTGTGTGTGTGTGTGTGAAATTAGGGCATCTTCCAAGTTTGTGGTAAAATTGAATCACACCCACGGAATCAGTTAAAAC
This sequence comes from Danio tinwini, assembly GCA_903798205.1. Lineage (NCBI taxonomy): Eukaryota > Metazoa > Chordata > Actinopteri > Cypriniformes > Danionidae > Danio > Danio tinwini. The sequence goes on along the minus strand of CAIGQZ010000320.1, from coordinate 11,046,823 downwards.
ATGTTGTAATACACAAGTTTCTTTTGATATTTCAATTAATCTCTCTTATTTAATAACTCTTATTTAACCGTTGCCTTTGATAAAAAAAAAAAAGTTATTATTTTGAGTTTGATATGATTTATCAGACACTATTCAGAAAATATCAGTGAGGAGTTAAGCTATTTTTATTTAATTAGATTTTTATGTGTGCTATATAATAAATGTTTAATAGTTTAAAATGAAAAAAATTAATTGTAAGTTATTTTAAATTTTTAATATATTTAAAAACTAATTATTACTATATTTTCTATGAAGAGTTGTATTATTATTAAGCTGTCAGCTGAAGTGAGTCAACTACGAGAACTTGGCTTTTGCTTCTTTAAGTGCGGCTGCGAGTCGTAAGGGTCATTAAGCATCGTCTAATGGCAAGCAGAGGTCAAGGGAGTTAATCGGAGTTGATGGAGGGGCCCTCTGAGTGACAGTCCTAAGGGGCTCACCTCTTAATCTCTGCTTGTCTGTGTTTTAGTACTCTTTACCTACACAAAGCAAACAGCACCCTCCTTCTCAATGGGGACCAGCCTGCTTCCAGTCTAGCACTTTTGACCCTTGGGTCGTGCCCTTTGTTCCTCTCTCTACAGAGGCTGACCTCAGATTTCACCTCTGTAATTGAGGAGTCCTGTAGACACGTGCCCACAGGGGCCCAAGAGAGACCACCACTGCTGCGAGCGCACTGCTACCTCTGCGCCGACAGAAAAGGGTGTCTGAAAATGTGTAATTTTCTATGAGTCCTGAGGAAAAAATTAAATCTTTGGTTGATCAGGTCAGTTGAGCACAAAATGCTGATCAGTAAGCTTAAAAGTATTAACTGTGCCTTCATATATTAATTTAGTGATGTGTAGGTGGTGGCATATTTCTATTGAATATGAATCTGCATCTCTAAATATGTAATCTTCAGATCTTTGTGATCCTGACAAGATCCTAAACATGTTGCTTTTTCCGCTTGATAAACTAGAGCACAGACTGAAGGATTCTCTTCTTTAATCTGCGCTAGCCTTGTTGTGTTTTAATTAATTTTTTGGTTCATGGGAGTGTAATGTTGTTTTTGTTTGTTTTTCCCATCCCAAAGCACTGATAAAAAAATTGTAGGTTAAAGAAGCTCATGTTATTAGTTTTTACTCATTGGTCTCTCCACAAAAGCATAATTATGGGTTCAAAATTGCAGCTTAGTGATGTGCATGTGCAACACATGGCTGCAAATTCTTTTGGAGGCTTTTTTAAGTTGTTCTAGTTGATTGTGCCGGAGACCTTGATGTTGATTCGGATGGAAAAGAAAATATACTTAAAAGCTCCTATAAAATGTTATTAAAATGTGAGCAGACAATTTTGCTCTGTATACATCAGTATTGATATTTGATAGATATAAAGCTTTGCAAATAAGAGCTTTTTTAGTATACGTCTCTAAAGCATTAGATGCACTTATTAAATGCTCACATGTGGGAAAAAAAAAGTGACCAGCCGCTGTGCTCGCAAAGACAGGGGTCTAAAACTCTGTAGCCGTTATCGCACTTTGGTAACTTTAACCCCAGAGCACATACACGCATTGCAAATCACATGAGAGTCTTTTTAAAATGATCTCGGTGATGGTGCATTAAAGTGCTCTGAGGTTGAGCCCTGAAAAGTACCATAAAGAGTTTGTTTTGATTGGCGTTTGATCATACTCTCTGAGCCTTGTGAAGGATGGGGCCTTACAGAACAGCTCACTGTTTGGGAGTTGGCAGGCGACCCAAAACCAAAATTGTATCCTCAAATGAACTTTAATGCAATGTACAACACAACACGTGTGCCAAGTCCTGACTCCCTGCTTGCAGGTCCTATAGTAAACAAGCAAGGGAAAACGAACGACTGAGAATCAGTAGAGAGTGAGAAACACAATAGAATTGTGTTGTAAGAAAAAGAAAAGCACATATTTTGCTGCAGACTTTCTCATGTGAGCTGCGCCCACTTCGTGATTGGTTGACAGACATGGCGCAATGTGACGTGAACGCGTCGTACCTTGTGCCAGAGCGTGACCTGTTGCCATTAAGGAATCGGGCTCTAAAAAAAAAGGGTGAGTGCTTGAAATTTGATTTAGCTGCAATGGTTTTAAACGGGTACAACTCAGTCCAGATTTGGTGTTGAATCGAGGGTGTGGTGTGTGGTATGTAGGAACTTAGCATGTGTGTGTGTGTGTGTGTGTGTGTGTGTGTGTGTGTGTGTGTGTGTAATGAGAGGTCAGTGCCATGAGAGAGCCAGAAAGAGGAGGCCGAGAACAAGGCAGGGAAATCTGGGCGGACCGGGTTCTTTCGGTCCCTCCTCCACGTCAGTGTGTGTGTGTGTGTATCTGCGTGTGACAGCCTGATGAGCAGCAGCACCCTCTGTGCAGCCATGTTTGCTGATCGACGAGCATGCCTTTATCAACTCTTTAGTTCGCTAAATACAGAAAAGCAGTTGGTGATACAGCTCCGGTGGTCCGGGTGAACAGAAGCAGGCGCAGGCCCCACTCTAGCACATATTGGTATGTGTTTTTGCAATCTCTTTGGGCTCGTTCGCAATAGAGAGATCATCTGTCTGAACTTGTTTTTAATCGCCGCATTGATTAGCCACAAAAAAAAAAGTTTTGCTCTCAACAGTAGTGGCATGCTTACATGAGTGTGTGATATCCGCACAAAGGATTGTTGGTAAAAACAAGTCACAGAATATCAGAATCTTGAGTGATTTCTGAATCCTGACCTCTGGACTGCATCACAAGCACTTGATTTCGGGTTCAAAACAGAGGTTTTGAAAATCAAAAAAGGTGATTGGAAGTGGGATCGGGTAATTATCTCTCTACCAGGCGGATTCCCAGGTAGGCCGTGGCTGCAAAGTGTGTGTGTGAATGTGTGTGTGTGTATGTGGTCACTGCAGATGAAATCTCCCTGCAAATTGCGACAGATGTTTCACCTCCAGACCGTTTCACCCATGCACCCGTCGCTTCACGACTCCTACATTGGACAGTGGGATGAGGTGCCACTAATATGCACAAATGTAGAAAGGCACCACATCAGTGGCGCACTTGACTTTTCCCAGAATTCCCTATCATCGTCATTTAACTGTTGAGGGTTTTCCTATCACTTTCTCAGTTCTGGTTAGTTGTTTACTTGTTCAGTGCAGAGGAGCCAGAGGGCAGCGTTAAGGATCGATTTCAGTTTTAGCGGTGGAGCGAGTGTGTGCTAGGTAAATTGTGTTTAAATGCTTCATAACTGGTGTGAGCGTATGTTTGTGTGCACTCTCCGGGTTAACCGGAGTCTGTGTCACGCTTCCCTCCTCTCTTCAGCCCTTCCTCCCTCCCTCCCCACTCCAGTTCTCGCTCACTGGCTGGTGCGATGATTCAAAAAAGAAAAAAAGATTGCTCACGTACTCCACTGCCTCTCGGTTTCATCATCAACTTTTTTCCCTCCACTTCAGTTTTCCCTCTCTCTTCTCCTCTACTTCCCTCCCTCCCTCCTCCCTCTCTCACTCTGTGCAGATAGAAACGAGAAAAAAAGCCTCTACTGCTGTTTCCACAGCACAGTCTCCTCCCCTTCACCCAGTCTGTGCCAAGAGAAGGAGGGATTTCTACTACTCGCAGGATTTTAACCCTGTAGCACAAGCGATTGGCTCAGGCTGCTTGTCTGCTACCTCAGTTTTACCCGCGTGTCTTTTCCATCACTTCCCTAAACCTCATCAGCGTGTACGTCTGTGGTCTGGTCACCTCGGGACACTTTGGAAAGGAGCGTTTGCGGCAGTCAGAGGTGTGTGACGTTTTTCATCCTCGCCAAGGGTTAACGGATCCTTTCTGTTGCTGAGCTTTGAAAATGGCTGTATTCTCCCTGCTTGTTGTGAGTCTCAGAGAAGGGAGGTGCCTGGATTTCTATCACTTTAGCACCTCCCTCTCTCTCTCTCTCACCCTCCCTCTATCATACACACATATACAGTTCTTCTTTTTCTCTCTCTCGCTCTTTCCCTCTCTCTGAAAGGAGAGCGGGAGGGAGGTGCAGTGTCGGAGCTTTTTCTGGGACAGGTGCCAATTTCAAACAAAAGACATAAAAAGGCAATGAGTGAGAGATGCCTCGATCGTAAGAAAGAAATATGTTGCACGATGAAACGAAAGAAGTTCGAGGCATCCGTGCGCACACATGGGTAAATGGAAATGTTCGGAGCTTAGATTTGAAGTACTTTTCTTCTGTCTATCTCTCTCACAACACTCTCTCGCTCCTCTGGTGCTCTTAAGCCACTGAAGGCATTTCAATCCTGGGGTGGGGGGGTGGGGTTGTGAAAAGGGGAGGGGGCTCAGTTTTCAAGCTCCTGAATTATTCATACGCCTGGGCCAACGCTGCGATCGGACTGGCTGGGACATTAACATGCAGTGGACATTCTGTTTGTCTGTTTGCTAACATTCCTCATTCAAAGACTTGTTAACTGCAAGACGGGCCGACACGCGCGTCTCTTGGGCTACTATTGTGGCCAGGGCCCGCTCGTCCGGGATCATGGGACTGTAGGTGGATGTGTAGCCAGGCTTTAGGGACACTCAGCTGTGGTGGGAGGACTGGCTTTGCCCCCTGGCCTTCCTCCTTCGGTCCTTGTTCCTGCTTTGGAAAGCTCACTGCCTCTTCTTCTCCTCTCTCTCTCTCTGTGTCTCTCTCTCACTCTCGCTCTCCTTCAACACAGGGCTGGTGAAGTGAGTAGAAAAGGCCTTCAGCACTTGTCCAGGAATGTTTCTATCTACTCACGCATGTCAATATCGTGGGGTAAGTTGTACGTTTTTCAGTTATACGTGTTATTTTGGGTATATCTAGTTTATTTGGTGTATTTCTTGAATCAGTTGCTTTTTGGTTATCTTTAAAATACGTTTGAGTAACGTTTGCATAGGTTTTATGATTTATACGGAAATAAAAAAAGGTACGATTCCTAAAGAAAAGGGCGTTGGGGTATGTAAAGGCAATTCATATCAGCACCTAACAAACGTGATGTACTGTAGCTCTGTTGTCACCCTTTCACGGTGCATACTTTTGGAGTTAATGTTTTAGTGACTGAGAAGAGGTTCACTTATTGGGAGTGAGAGATTTGCGTCATGTTATCGGAAAAGGGTTTTTACAAATTAATCTTTTTTTAATGACCATTTCTGATGCCTTGGATGCAGCAGTTAACATGGATCTCAGCTATTTGCGTAGGGCCTTGCGTTTAAATGTTGCGTTGTTTTATCATTTATCTTGCAAAGTATTTATTACGAACCAGTTTTTCTTTTGTCGTTCTTATATTTCTGTTGAAATATACATAGACGGTTATGGATGGAAGCATCGTATATGCCACGTCAGAGGTTAGTTTGTGCAGTTATGCATTAAAATGAGAGGAAATTAGTTGTAATTTGTGTTTATTACGTAGGATTTTTTTAATATTAGTTTTTTTTGGGGGGGTGGATCATTTTTAATAGTTCCGATGTAAATGTAAAGTCAGATAAATCCAGCTCAAATTTATGTCAATTTGAGTTTAGCATATAATTAAATGTACACATTTAAATACGTGGACATTTTGCACATTTCAGTTAAGTTCTGTGCAGAACTATTTCTGTAATTTCTAACAATTTTAAATGCAATTTTGAAATGTTTATGTTTCAGGATGTATTTGCTGAACGATTGTATTAGCAAACCATTTGTGTATTATTTAAAGGCTTTTATTTAAGAAATACATTTATCGTACAGATTTCATTGTTGGAATTTTAAATAAGCATTTTTAGAAAATAAATAATTATCCTTAGTGTCGTTTTACTGTTACACAAACACACCCACTGTCTCTCTCAAACACACCACACACACACACACATACACAAACAAAACCTTTTAAGATGCCTTTTTACAGTTGAATAATTTATAAGTAAAATCATATTTAGTGTCACTGAAAATCCGAATTTTACAGCCGATCGCTTGATGACCATTAAAGATAATTTGTACGTTAAATAGCTTTGCGTTTCTTTACATCAATACTTATGTAGCATTTACAGGGATGAAAGTAGGCAGTTTTGTTTCTTCGTTCAGACAAATGGTTTTGGCTCATAGCAGGCTGTTTAGTAGCACGAGTGAGAACACCAGGGGCAGTGCTGATGAAGTGTGTTGGCACAGAAAGTACACATTGGGTTGGCAGTGCCCTCCCCCACCCCTTTTTTTTTGTTGTGAATGGAGTGTTCCAGAGATGATGTATAGTGTAAAGAACGGAGCAGGTGGCATAAACTAAAGAATTAAAAGGGGAGGGTGGCTTAGAGACCAAGATTTTCAGGATAAACAAACCCATTTTAGTCAATTGTACTGTATTTTTTTCTAGTATGAAAATGGATGCGCTTTTAATGCAAATTACCGAACAGTTCACACTGCAAATTTAAATCTGTCTATATATAATTCCTTTAAATGTGTTGACATTGGATCTTTTTTTCAATATCAATTTTAATTGTGAAAATAGGAGTGCATGTGTGTCAAGCTGTGGCAAGGCATTCCCAGACATGCCGAAGAGCATTGAGCATGTGTGCACTAACTGAGACACCCGCCCTCGCTGTCACGTACAGACGTACACACACTCTCTCACACACACCCAGACACACTTGCAGCCATGTGCTCCATAATAGACCTCTGATTCAGCCCTGAATAGAGTTCCCACGCCTCAGTGTGTGTCTGTAATAGTTAAGGGTGTAGACCCCCCACCCCCACCCTTTTCAAAAGATACTTGTGTACTTTCTCTCTCACATACACACACTCAGTCTAGACTAAAGATGTCTCCTTCATTCTGTTTAGAGGTGTGTTTTAGCTGCTACACACTGGGAATTGATAATTAGTTAATTTCAGATGAAGTTCGAAAGGTGGAGTTTAATGCCAGATTAGCGAAACAATTAGTAGCCTATAGATTAGAAAGATGATTGTAATAAATGTTGCCTAAATATTTTAGTAAAGTAGTTTCAAATTTTGACTTAATCCAATACTATTATAAAATGAAGTATTTTGCTGTGTATTTTTATATGGCATTTTTGGCACTCCTTAAGTTGTTTTGGAGTAGTTAGCAAAAATTTTACATTTAATCATTTAGCAGATGGATTTATCCCAACATTTCTGTAGTTTTTTTTTTCAAGTAGTTTGAATTTAGCACCGTCCATAACTTTTACAAACCCTAATCACTATATTTGTTTCTAAGAGTCTTATTGAATTTCATAAAATGTTTTACACTTGTAAGTAAATAGGTTTACTTTTAAATATTAAGTAGATGCTTTTTCCAATACTGGTATATTTTTGCTGCTCAAAATTTATTTATGAACTTTTTTATGTGTATATTTTATTTTGAGCTGTTCCAAATCAGGTTATGTTCAGTGCCAAATATTAATTGGTGTATTTTCAAATGTTTGAATCTGAGTAATAATCTGGATGGAGCGTAAATGTATAATTATTAAATTATGTTCATCATGATCATTTATATATATATATATATATATATATATATATATATATATATATACAGTGCTCAGCATAATTGAGTACACCCCAATTTGAAAATGAATATTTTTATCAATTTTTCAGTGAACATAGGCAATGTATTTTGGTGCATTTGAACAAAACAGATTAATTAAACAGATATATTTATGAAAATAATATTTTTGTCACCAAACATATTTAGAAATTGAAAGGTAATATTATTAAATTCCAGCAAAAAATAAATAAAAATTGCAACCTACAAAATTTTAACTAAATTTGTCCATTTTTTGCATCTCTTGATTTTTTCCTCTTTTTTTTTTATTTTTATATTTTTCTATAACATATACATTTAGGTGTACTAGTTTTTGCACTGTTATCGTAAGTTATTTAGTTAGATAAGCTCCAGATTTGGCTTCAGTACTGACTAATCTAATGTATATGCACAAATATAATATTGTATAGCTTCCTAATAAAAATCTGAATTTAAAAGATAGCATGTTTGCTGTTTTACGCAAATAAAGATTTACCTTCGGAAGTTAACATTTTAGTTGTTTTATTGACAGAAAGCTGACGTTGTATTCACATCTTTATCTTTAAAATGTTCCACTCTATTTTTTTGTAATTCTATTTTTTTGCTGTAGAAAAAAACCTTTGTTGCATTATTATCAGTCAGCTTAAGTTGGAAACAATTGTTTCACTTCAGTATTGTAATAAAGTAGCTAATCACATTTTTGTTTTCTGTTTTACATTTTTTAATGTATGTTTTAAGCAGTTTAGGTTTTTAACGAAAAGCTGACAATTTGCATTCACTTTAGTATTGTAGTAATGTAGCTAATCACATTTTAATTTGATACAGAATCAAAATGTCTTATTATTTTTAGTGATTTAGATTAGTTTGAAGATATTACATTAATATGTTGATTTTTGATTATAAAGTTCTTAAGTTTTTATGAACTAATATTTTTTTCTTTGGAAGAAAATTCATACAAATGAATTGAAAATATTATAAATAATGTTTGTTGTATTGCTGATATATATATATATATATATATAAACATAGCAAATAATATGATTCTGTTAGACCTGTTTATAATTTTATATCATTTGCATTATATTTCGTTCATTGAATATCTTTTTGCCATTGTAAAGTACACAAAAAACAATAATTTACACTGGAAAAAAGGAATGTGTAAATGCAGCATAGTAGCATAGTTTCTTAAGAAACTTTTGTTTCAGTTTTTTTTGTCTAGATGTTTTTCTGCATTTTTTTCTGAATCATGATCTCTAGCCAGTAAACTCTTACAAACACTACAGTGAAATGAAGGACTGCGGGGTCATTTGGGGATAGCGCTTCTCAGCTTGTTTCCCATGGGCACAATAGCAGCCAGACATGATTGGCAGGTGACAAAAGGTAGGGCGAAGCTGAGGAATTGTTTAACACTGAGATGATGTCATGGCCAAGTCTTGAGACTAAGAGCCGCTTGTGTGTGGTTGTGTGATTGCCATAGTTTGCATTTTATGTCCCACGTAAAATCAAATCCAATGCCTCATATTTCATTTTCCATCAAAACAAAAAATGATTTTTACCTTTAATCTTTAACCAAAATACAAACAGCCACGGCATGTCTAGACAAAAGAAAAAAATATTATGATAGAGATCACTCGTCTAATCTGCCATTTAAAGTTCAAGCTCAAAGTCCTTTGCAGACATTATATTCACGCTCTATCATAATCAGTCTGAATATCTCTCCCCCTCCACGGTCACATGAGCTCTTATTTTCTTTTCCTACTGTGATTTTGGTTGCACATTTTACAAACAAACCTATTTATTTGCCCGAGGAGCAATAAAAAATCCAGGGCATAATTCTTTCAGTCAACAGTTCTTAATTCACTTTGCAACTAAAATATTGCTTTGACAGGTTTTTCTGTCATTTAACTTGTTTGTGCCTGCAATATTGACGCTATATGCAAACAGAGATGTAAACAAAGTGAAAAACGAGCCAAATACCTTGCAGTCAAATGATGATTAGAGGAAATACGAAGTGTTTAGAAGCGTCTGTATAATGGGCCTATTGTCGCTTGAAACAGCTTTTCTGCTGTTTTAAAGCAGTCTATAGTGAACAGCGCCACCTTATGGCTATTACTACTCACTGATTTTAGAAGCTCAGTGGTCAATGGTGTTCTTTTAATTGTTTCTTTAAGAATTTTGTGAGTCCAATGGTTTTAGAGATAAAAAGAAATGTGTATTTTCACAGCAAAGCACAATAATTGAAGCAAATATGTTTTGAGAAATGCATTCATGAATACATCTCTCATTTTAGGCTGCAGATATATTTTATAAATGTCACTACTAAATCCTGGAGGGACTGATTATTAGTAATGCCAACCTGCCTGCTTTTATTGGTAGTGGTGTTTTTAGCAATCCCACAGTGCTCCTATATTTTTTTTAAATAGAATGAGTTCATATGAAAATGTTTGGCACTTCTCTTTAAGGAAACCAGCTCAGAAAATTAGAAATAAGCTACTTTTTGTGCAGTTTTAGATGCATAACAAATTTAGCGCACTGATTCTGAGTTATTCTTACATCACACAGAAACATGTTTCTAGAGCCAGTTAAAACAGGCCGTTTCCGAGCATTCATCCTTTTTATGGTGGAAAACCAGAAATTCTATTTATCACACAACATGTTTACACCTTATGACATACGGTGAGATGTAACTGTTCCAAAGTCAATGTATGTGACTGTGTGGTGTTCAAAAGGATGAATAGTTAGATTTAGAATAGTTTTATTGTCGCATTTTGTATTTTATTGCTAAATATGTTGTCATTGTCATCTTTTTTTAGTAATGTTTGTGTTTTATTTGGATTTTAAAAGTTAAAAATGTATCTCTTTTTGTGCTTTTTTCAGCTTTAATCTTGGTCTTATGTTCATATTTGAGCACAAAATAATTATATTATGTTATGTTTTATTATATTATATTATATTACTGTAAGATTCTATTTTTATGTTAATGTATTTGCTAACTTGAACAAGCAAAGAACAATACAAGTTATTGTAATAATAATTTTAATAATGTATTAGTAAATGTTAAGCTATAGTATTATTCATCATAATATTTAATATACTGTATGATAAAAGACATTTGACTGTTATATACTCTCCTTGTCTAATGTCATTAACTGGTGAATATTTGTGGTCAAAGAATTTTCTGCATGACATGAACGTTAACAGTAAAATGTCTTTCAACCATTAGGAATGTTAATCCTTCATTGGCCTTTGCTTATGCATTTAAACTTTCCATATTTTAAATTTACACTGCATCTAATATGGTTGTTGGAAAGAAATAATCATTTTGATTCGAACAATCCATAATTGTTAAAAGCCTAGTTACATTGATGCAACACAATATATCATTGTACCAAATTGAGTTAAACGTTTAATAAAAATATTTTTGTTATAATATATAATAGTTTTCAGGAAAGGGAGCCAAACCATTTGTTTCGTAATTTAATAAAAGTTCCAAAACTTGCTGATTGACGTATAATAGTGCTAAACATAAAAAAATGATAGTTTTTTTAATTACTTAAATTGTGAATAATTACGTTTAACAACCCTAAACCTTAATCCTAACCCTACTGTATAGTAAGGGCATGTTAATTAAATTGACTAAGTCCTTAAATGTATAATTATATTCTAACACGGACACCATTTTAGTCAAATTCTTGTTTAAAGCAGATCTCATTATAAATGTGAGCTTTATTTTCAAACCACAAAAGTAAATGTTGTATGAAAACACGTCTTAATCTTTTTTTTTTAATCCATGTACTTGTTTAAATCTTTCCACAAGACAGCAAATCATTACCATTTTGACATTGTGGGGACATTTCATTGATATCCACAAGGAAAACAGATTATAAATCATACCAAATTATTTTTAGCTTAGTATCAAATCATCATGCCTATGTCAGGTCATCCTAATTAGATAAAAACAAGTGTGTATGTGTGTGTAACCACTTACCCCTGTGAGGTTGGTGGCGGCCTGTGTGAGTCAGCAGTATGTGTGTGTGTGAGGTAAACCACACTGCTGCCCACAAACTTACTCACGCAGAAGCCTCCCCACTCTGACCACACACACACACACACACACACACGTCCCAGTCCTCTCATGGCCTATATGCTGTCAGGGTCAGCAGAAGACATTCATGCACCACAACAGATGACATGGAGCTGATGTAGCAACTTGAGGATTGTGAATTATTCGTGGCTGATTAATCATCTATTTTTCTGGTTCTTTCACAGATGGCAGAGGCAGGAGGTGACTCTACCTTTCTCATGTTGGTGACCTTGATGCTTTTGAAGGATTCCAGAATGAATCTTTGGAGATGGAGGTGATAGGGGGTGTATTTGGTGCACAGCAGACAATGTTGATAAGAGTTTTAAGTACACAAAAAAGTTTTCAAGTATATTTTAGTGCCCGGGCATGAAATGAGTACAATCTATTTGAAAATGTAACATTTTGTAATCATTTCTCAGCAAATAAGAACAATATATATATTTTCTTCTAACATATTCATTGGGTGCACACACTTTTGCTTAATCTTAAACAATTTTTGTTAGAATGGTTAAAGATTTAGTTTTGATAGTGAGTAATCTAACATAAAACCAATAAACCTAATTTGCATAAATGATCAAAAGTATTGATTTAATAGCGTTGCTGGTGTTTTTCTGAAATATCAGTTAGGGTATACTCATTTATGCTGGGCACTTACGAGGGTTTTTAGATGTTGTGCATGCAAACAAAAAAGGTGAAGAGGAAATGGAAGCACCTTTGCAGGAAGAGGAAGAAAGAGAGACTGTCGTTTGGGGTGAGGTAGTAGGTTGTATAGTTTGAGGGTTTAACCCTTGCTGTCAGATAACTATACAACTTACTGTCTTTCCCGAAGTGGCCGTAGTGTCATCGGTCCACAACATGGAGGACGTAAGCATGAAGCTATGACATATTCTAGCATTAATGTGTACAATGCTTTATGCTTGATGAAGGATTAAATGTTCATCAAATACTGTATGTACGTAATAGATTTATTTAAAAATATTTCAAACTATTAACTTTACAAACTTAGATGACACTTTTTTTGCAGAATAATCAGGGTTTTTTGCCCCTTAAAAAGATTATATATTATATATAAAGGATAAAGATTATTTATTTATTATATATCCACAATTTAAATTGGTTTAAAATTGTCTTGACTTCATAAACTCATGGCAATAAATATTGCACGCACTGTATACAATCCAATATATACTAATATATCTATAAAATGATTCCATTATATCTATTTTCTTGAGATGGAACATTATATACTTGTTTACTGAGAAAGTTTATGTATTATTATGCAAAAAGCAAATACTGTATAACTCAATATGATGTGAAATGTACATTTTCCATTAAAAATTTTCAACTTATTGACATTAACAACAAACAAATCTTCTGATCGTTTTACTTCCTAAATAAATTGATCTTGATTTAAGCTACATTTGCAGTGTAAAAAGACAAAAAGGAAAAGCATGAAGCAGAGCATTTTTTTCTTTTACAATGTATATTGTAGTGTTCTAGCTTTAACCTTTAGCTACATCGCAGTCACAACTTGTTTGCATGAACATTTTATTGGACAGAGCTATTGGAGCTATGATATGTAGTGCAGTTGTAGTTACAATACTGCAGATTCCAAAATGTGTGAAAAGAATTCTAAAAAATGGGTCTGTTGTGTTGTGGATTATTGAACAGTGGTGTTCGGACAGGGTGAGGTAGTAGGTTGTGTGGTTTCAGGGTTGTGTTTTTGCCCCATCAGGAGTTAACTATACAACCTACTGCCTTCCCTGAAGGGCAGCAAAACATCTCCAAACAAAGTTCATACACATATTCCTTTTTTAATCTTTCTAATTCTGATGAGCCATTTAAAGTTGCATGAGTTACATACAACACAGGTGTGTTTACATTAAATCAGAATAAAAGTTAATAAAATCAAATATTTCAAAGATTGCCTGTTTTTTTCTTTTCTGAAGCATGATAGCATGTCAAGGTAGTTTTATATTTTACAAAAAATGTATAAAATTTGTAACGTGTTGCTAAACCTGTTTTAAGTCTTTTTCTTCCGACACAAAATGTGTCAACATTTTTGAATAATATCCACAGCCAATACAGTGAAGTGACTTGTACATGGACTGTAATTATGATAGATAATTTAATTGTGCTTTTGAGGCTCAGAAAAGCTCCAGTCCCTTTCTCTTTCCAGAAGAAAGTGGCCGTTACTTACCACTTTTCTGGTTTTGTCATCTATAGAAGAGACAGACAAAAGGATTCAGAAGCACTTAATAGTGAATAGAAAGAAATGTCATTTTTGATTAAGTTTTTATCAGTAACAGTTAAGTATTTAAAAGTAAAGCCTTAATATATGTTAAATCACAAAATAAGTTCTTAAAAGTCATTGATTAATGCCGTTGCTTGTTCTGTAAAAAGTGATAGTCTTTCTCCGTATTTTAACACAAATATTAAAATGTGCATGGTTTCTGAGAAGTAGAAAAAATTTGACTTTATACTTTAAAAAGAACAAATATCTGTCTGAAAAGTCTTCATATTGTAAAGTTTGAATACATTCAATTTCTGTAAACTCATGAGAGAAAATATCTGTTCATCTTTTGAGTCGTAAATGTGCACAATTTTCTGTCAAATCAGAAAAATATTTAGTATCTTCTGCCATTTTCATTTCACAAGTATTTAGATTTCTGAGTCTTTAAATAAAAAACACAACAACAACGGCATAACATAATAAGAGGATCTTTTAAAAGTTTAGTCTGGAATTTTCAGTAAAACAATAAATTCTTTCATTTTTGTAAAATGACAAAAAAAATAGGTTGCATGAAAATTACACTTAAATATTCACATATTCACATTGATTGCATGTTCTTTTCACTAAAGCCTTAAAATGACTTTGTTTATGAAAACCCTAAATTTACCTCCAGTGTTGGAGAAAGTTACTTTAGAAAGTAATGCATTACAAAATTGAGTTACTCCCCAAAAAAGATTACTTGGTTACTTTTTATGGTATTGTGTTACATTACTTTTGAGTTACTTTTGCCTTACTTTTTCTGACCTGGCTGAGGTTTGGTCTCTTTCAGAACTTAAAAGGTATTTTTTTTTAATAGAGTAGCTCTGAGATTAACAACAAACTGTATAACCTTCATTTACCTTAAAAAATACACATAAAAAGATTATGTAGGATAATGTTATCTTCAGAGAACTTCCTGACACCAGAGCTATGTCGTATATACAGATTAATGACAGTTTAAAGTAATGCATTTGCTTCTTTTGTACTTTTTGTCTTATTAAATAGTAAAATCACTGTCCAATCAGATAATCCTCTTTTCCTTTTCTTCAATGTGTGTAAAATAATGAAAATATTTCCATTGCAGAAATGAAATGCTCTGCCGTCTTCATTTCTGTCTGTTCTTGCATTCTTTCATTGTGTGCGAGTATTAACATTCATTTTAATTCAGCAATTTATTTTGTTTAAAGTTATTTTGTTTATTTAAAGACAGTTAATTAAGCTATAATGTAACTCGCGTTGCATTTTTTTTAAAGTAACGCAGATATTATTTCTTTATATTTTTAAAGTAATGTGTTACTTTTCTCATTACTTAGATAAATATTATTATTACGTATCTTGCGTTACTTGTAATGCGTTACCCCCAACACTGTTTACCTTCATAAATCGTGCATAAACCCTGTCCCAAATCATCATCAATGAAGAGCGTCTCCTGCACAAGAACGCAGTGAGGTTATTTAATTTGTATTGGAGCTTCACAGCAAGACGGTTGCTGGTTCGAGCCTCTGCGTTTCTGTGTGGAGTTTGCATGTTCTCCACATGTTTGCGTGGGTTTCCTCCGGGTGCTCCGATTTCCCCCACATTCCAAAGACATGCGCTATAGGTGAATTGCGTAAGCTAAATTGTCTGTAGTGTATGTGTGTGAATGAGAGTGTATGGGAGTTTCCCAATGATGGGTTGCAGCTGGAAGAGCATCCGCTGCGTAAAACATATGCTGGATAAGTTGGTGGTTCATTCCGCTGGTGCGACCCCAGATTAATAAAGGGACTAAGTCGAAAAGAAAATGAATGTATTAAAGCTAAATCGCAGAGGCAGTCACAGGGCTTCTGCCAGGCTGGCTTGTATAGTAAATAAAACATGGCAATGGCTTCAGACGGCCATTAGCTGATGTTAACAGCTACAGCGGGTGTAGGCAGACTGACCTTTCACTGCTGCACAATTTATGGGCATTGGCTGGCAGATCTCCACAGGAGCGCCTTTAGACTGGCACTCACTGGAGAGAAATAGCAGCCGCAGAGTGACGGCTGGGTCACCTTGAGAAAGTTTTGCTTTTTTAGAAACAGGTGTTATGCTTGCTTATTTTGTCAGCATTACCTGAGGGAACCCAAGAAGGTTATTGTTACAGAACTATTTTGTTATGCATATTAGGGTAATCCATAGAGGGTAAGGGTTTAGTGTTACTCCCGTGTGATTTTTCTCTAACATGCAAGCCATTTTTTGCTTTCACAAAGACGCTATTAAACAGGCTAATAGAATTATGATCAGCCAGTATGGGATACAAATGGAGCGTCAATAGGAGTGGGCTTTATATTCATTTAAAATGCATACAATAACATACAAGTGGATTAAAATGTGAATGAATGAATAAATAAGGATATTTGGTCACTTCATATTGTTGTGCCGTATATAGGCCAGAGGTGATCTGTTATTTTTTGGTCTGTTTTTAGGCAGACAGTTAAAAACATGAAATGAAACGTTTATTTTATCCTCACATTTAACTGAATGAGTGTCAATACAGTAAGTAAATACACTGTAAAAAATTACATGATCAATTAGTCCTGACAGCATATGTTGTTAGGACATTGTAACTTATTAAACTAAATGAATCATCTTCTAACTTAATTTTATAAGTTATGCAGGCTGTTTTAAGTCAGTTTAACATAATATAAGTTCAGAGGACTCAAAGTTAATTTGATTCAGCATAAAAATTTAAGGCAACCAGGATTTTTTTACAGTGTAAACATCAGTGGTGATTTCTAATGATGATCAGTGTACTAAATAAAATGTGTATTACAACAATATAAAAAGAAGTCAGGTGTATTAAAAGGAGAGAGAATGATGTGTATAAGTGCATGCTAATAACTTAAAGGAATTTGAACATTTGCATTTATTAAAAACATAATATTCTTATACATGCATACACACACACACACACACACACACATAAACACATACACATACACACACACACACACACACACACACACACACACACACACACACACA
>CAIGQZ010000320.1:11003509-11021085 GCA_903798205.1 Danio tinwini | reverse complement strand
TTTTTTTTTTTTTTTTTTTTTTTTTTTTTTTTTTTTTTTTTTTTACTTAATTTGTTACTGAAAACATCTATTTGACCATACTGCATTATCGTTGCTGGCCTCTCCTTTCTCATCATGTAGAAAAGGCCGGTGTGCTGTGATTAGTCAGCTATCTAGTGCATTGTGATTGGCTTAATACCTCAAGCATGTTACTCCCCTTAACATATTTGGAACATAGTTCCGAAGCTGTGCTGACAGGTAATAATCTTGTCTTTACTACCTTATCAGTTTGAGAGTGATTGTAATCCAGATAATGCAGATGACCAAGTTGATTTATTAACTTTGCCTGAGCAACTTGATCAGAAAGATCAGTAAGGTTTTATCATGCAAACTAGTTTTGCTTTCACAGCGAAACGCTAGATCTCCATGACAAGGTAGCAATAACACTACAGCAAAATTAAAGGTTATTCCTTCAATCTATGCGTATACATTTGGGGGGTCTGTTGACAAACTTCCTGCACCGTTATGTTAATTTGTGGGGGGTGTGGTTTAAAGATGCGTTCTAGGATGGCTTGGATAACTTTTAGTTAGTATAACAATATTTTGTTTAGGTTTGAGGCTTTACAGAAGGTATCTATGCCCAAACAGCTTGTAAAAATTAGGGGGCTGCACGATGTTGGAAATATCTAACTTTACGATATTTTGTTATTCTCTGCTATGTATTGTGATATAATTATTGGTAATTTTAGATTGATTGAGATGATTCTGTCGGGAAATGCATCTGCATTTTTATTTATTTTTACTTTCAACATTACAAACCGTACAATTTCTTATGCCTGAATGCTTTTAAAACCCTCATACAGTCACCGGCCTCTAAAAACACTTGTGAAATTATAATCCAGACTCAACATTGCATATTCTGCAATGTGGCTATTTCTTATGATCACATCACACTATCAATGCTGAATATTGTGTAGCCCTACTTTAAAGATAAAGGAAAGCATGGAATTGCATCATACGACTTATTGAATATATGTTGTTTAATATTAAATTTACTTAAAAAAGATGTATATACAGGATTTGAGTGCTATTAAGAGTCACAGTTTACAGTATGGTTGTATTACATGAACATAAACAGTAATATATTTATAGCAGTATTTATTTATCTTTGTTACCGTTATTTATCTTTGTTCATTGTTAGTTCATGTTAACTCACGGTGCATTAACTAATGTTAACAAGCAAGAATTTGGATTTTAATAATGCATTAGTGAATGTTGAACTGTGATTAATAAATGCTGTTGTACAAGTGTTATTCATGTTATTAAATACATTAACCAGCATTATCTAATGGAACCTTATTGTAAAGTGTGACCAGTTTAAGTATTTCAAAATAAATATTACCAAATTTAAATTCATAATGCTATTTTAAGCATCAGTTAAGTCAAGTATAGAATAAAATAGATTTTTTTTTCTGTAAAATAAATTCAGATTGATTTCTACCCACCACATGACTTGTTAACTATTACTAGTTCAGTTTGTTTAATCTGACTCTTTGAGGATTCCTCTTGTGCATTCATGTCTTGTCGTTCAGCTGTTGTTTCATAATCAGTCTCAGTCGATGGATATAACATCTGTTGTAAACAAGGCTGTGTTGTTTCCTCCTGGTCTGTTGAGGTATGTGTGTAGGATAGGTTGTGGTTTGGAGGTGTGTATGAGGGTTGGTTTTTGCTGGTTAATAACTCAGCTGCTCTCCATGGGCTCGTTTCCATTACAGCAGAAACTGGCATCTCTCCTACACTTCACTTGGCTCCTGTTCACCATCATGAGGCTCAAGTCATGTGTATTAGTGAACATGTGAATGTCTGAGTTTACACTGAATAAATATAGTAGCCTCAGCTTATCACACTCTGTCTTACACCCTGAGACACAATTACATGCACAAATGCATGTAACTGAATTTAAAGGCAAGAACATTGCATAATCTAGTTGATATTGTCACAGTTTTAGTTTTGTTGACCTTTTATTGTCTTCTAGAAATCTAAAGCTTGTATGTATATGTGTGTATGTATGTATGTATGTATGTATATGTATGTATATATATGTATATATTTGTATGTATATATATATGTATATATATATGTATATATGTATGTATGTATATATATGTATATGTATGTATGTATATATATATATGTATATATGTATGTATGTATATATGTATGTATATATGTATATATGTATGTATGTATGTATGTATGTATATATATGTATATATGTATTTTCTTATTAAGAGAGACAGACAGACAGACAGACAGACAGATAGATAGATAGACAGATAGATAGATAGATAGATAGATAGATAGATAGATAGATAGATAGATAGATAGATAGATAGATAGATAGATAGATAGATAGATAGATAGATAGATTTGTCATTGTATTTTCAAACTTCACTTTGGCAATTTTATAATACTTATTTTGAGGCAAACATGGTGTATTAAGTAGACTGTAAAAATGATGGCTTCCACACAATTCCTTCCATTGTCCCAACACAAATCGATTAAGGTAACTTGATCGTTTTTACAAATTTGAGTGGATTGAATATAAAACAATTGAGTTGTCTCCCCAAAAAACTCAAGAATTTTGTTGCTTCAGCTTATTTTAAATAAGCAGTTTGAACAAACATCAAACGTCACTTTTTTGAGTGTAGTCATTGTGGCAGTCCATATGTTCTCTAGTAGAAACTTTTATTGCTGCACTTGTCTGCGCTTGTTTTGTCAGGTCAGAATCAGGTGTGAGTGGGGAAAGATTGTCATACAGTGTCTGCAGGTTTTGACCAGCGAGTTGAGTCTCAGTTCAGGTTTCAGATAGTCTCAACAGCTGGAAACCAAGAGATGTGAACAGCTGGCTAAAATTTGGGCTGTTCTACTCGAGTCAAATCTACAGAGAAGAAATCAGGTTTAACTTTAGAAAGCTGGACAGCTTCCTCTAACAGACAAAGCTGGAAAATGTGATTCTCTGCCAAATGCTGATTTATGACCAGAATCAGCAGGAACAGCTTGTCTACTTTCTACTACATTTTTAGCACAGATGATACTGCAGCACAGGTAAAGTGTTTGTTCTTTTCACTGATACATTTGTGGTTTTATCGTTGAAGGTAATTTTTAGGTAATTGAAAGTAATTAAGGTATCATGATGACTTTCTTTTGTCCATTGCAAAAGGGTTTGAATGCTGAGTCTGGCATTGGTTGTAATTTTTATTGGTTAGTATTTTTGTGTCACTGCTGTGACAAATTAAAGGGTTAAGTGGGATGCCATTTTAACAGTTATGCACATAACCCATCGAGCTGCCATAAAAATTCCCTCGAGAGCATCTGAACCCATTTGAGTGCTTAATTCTTTTGTTGAGGAGACTTATCTTTAGTTTCGGCATCAAAAAACTGCCTCGCAACTAGAGATGCATTGATAAGATTTTATTTTGGTCCAAACCATTTTCCTAAACAACTGTTGGCTAATTCCAATGAAAATAGTTGTCACTTACACCATGTTGACTTTTAAAAACATTACCGATTTTAAAAGAGCAAAGTTCAGAAACACATTTGGTGCATTAATAATTATTTTTTTCATTAAATGCTAGGATTGAATATATTTAACAGTAACAATAAACTGGCCAACATTACTTTTATCAACTGTTTTGTGCAGGCTTCATGTTGTTTTAGGAAGTAATTATTTGATTGAAGTCACAATAATGTGTCTTAAACTGCTTTTGCCCTAGACACACCCTTCAG
Organism: Danio tinwini; assembly: GCA_903798205.1. Lineage (NCBI taxonomy): Eukaryota > Metazoa > Chordata > Actinopteri > Cypriniformes > Danionidae > Danio > Danio tinwini. Next base: position 11,017,317 of record CAIGQZ010000320.1, on the reverse strand, counting down.
AACACCACAGTCGTTGAAGCACTTGGTCGACCTCTCTAAAAAAGTTCTCATGGCAGGAGGAATTCCTGTGAATTCATGTGATGAAACAGGCCAAAGCCTTTGAAACGGTGCCCTCGTGTCCGAATAAAACACTGTGATAACTGAAGCCAGTGTTTCTGTGGTAACGTTTTCTTCAACACGTTACTTTCGCCACTCGTTTAGTGTTGCTCTGAATGGACTTTCTTCTAGCCACTAGTTTCACAGAGCACTGGTTGCAGTTTGCATACCAAGTACATACTGACTCTCCATTATTATCACAAAGAAACCGGGCTGTTTAAACAAATAAAACATGGGTGCAAGGCAGAGATTTCAAATAATGTTGCATTCTAAATACGCTGACATTAACACAAAGTTGGTCCCCGCTTAGCTATAACAGCTTCTATTCTTAAGGAAGAGCTTTTCACAAGATTTTATGGTGTTTTTGCCTCATAGGCAGTTTTTAGGTCAGACACTGATAGGCATGACTGATTGGCAATACTTGTTCCAGTTCATTTCTAAAGTGTTTGATGAGGACTCAAGTCAAATTCTTCCACAAACTTATCTAATCACATCTTTGCTTTGCAATCACGCAGAAATAGCAAAGAAGCCTCCCCAAACTGTTGAATGACATTAGTCCAAAATGTTTTTGTGAGTACTATTCAGTGATTTATCGTCATTGTAAGTAATGACTTACAGTCTTATAGTCCAATCTTTGAAAAAAGTAACTGCCTGATGCCTCTACCCCTTCTCCACCTAACCTTATAGCTGTATACAGACATGCATGTTCTTCTGGTGTCCGCAAAAACATTGAAGCAAGATTTGACTTCATAGAACACATTTTAGCTGATTTGTGTACTGCGCCACAGTCACACTGGAATAGGACCCCAAAACTGTACCACAAAAGTTAGAATAATAGATTTGTTTAAAAAGTCTTGGTTGACTTGGAATTTCCCTTCACTGGACACGTTTCCACTTCTCCATTTTCCAGCTTTCTATCTAAGACTCGACACTGTAATTTTTGAAGTGATGCTGGTATGCTGTTGCTCTGCAGTGCTCAGCCATGATTTCTCCAAAATTGTTGCAAACAATTTCTATGAGTTGAATTTAAAGAAACAAATTAAAATTAGTAATGTTCCCCCTAATTTGTTTGTTTAAATTCACTCCAAATAAGTTCTTTACAACTACTTTTAATACAAATTTCTTGTAAATTCAAGGATTCGTCTTTGAAATTTTTTTTTCAGTAGAAATCCATTGTATGAATCTTCTTCAGCAAAGTTTTAGCACTGATTTTACTGCCAAGTTTGAAATGGTTTGAATTTGCTACTTTTTCAGAATGCTTCCACTTTTTAGTAATGTCACCTATAGCAATGGTGGCATCTGAGCTTATCTTATTCCCTATGTTTGAATAACAGTCAATGCAGCCCACATGGACAGGTGCTTGATTGTATACACTAATTGCAGTGGGTTTGTTTAACGCACCTCAATTGAATAATCACAGGTGTGTCATCATACTTTTGTCCACATAGTGTATGAAACAAACAAATACACTGTTTAAAAGGGCTCCAAAACAGAACTAAGCAAGGCAAGGCAAGGCAAATTTATTTATATAGCACATTTCATACACAGTGGCAATTCAAAGTGCTTTACATAAACAAGAATAAAAAGACAAGTGTTAGAAGATAAAAAAAAAAACTAGAACTATTAGAGAGGAACCATTTTGGGTGAGTTCCAACAGTTCCTTAGGGTGAAGAACATTTTAATAACCTTTTTTCACTGTAAGTAACATTTTCTGGAATGTAAAGGTTATATGTTAAGATTTTCTAATTACTTTTGGAACTATCAATGTCAGTGAAGAAGCTTTATTTTTAAGAGTGAAAGTGCAACCACATTAAGCCATTTAAAAGTCATTTAAGGTTCTTTTCTGTTGTTTTGTCTTTCCAGACTGATGATTGATTCAAATCTTGCCGTGGTCAAGCGCCATGGTAGATATGCCGAGCCTTTACAGTCCCTCTTCCCCTCTGGGAGACCCGATTATGTACAGCCCTCTGTGCGGAGAGCTCATTGGTGACATGCAGGTGCTGGAGGACATCTCTCAGTCTCTCAGCGACGACACCTTCAACTCCCTTCACATGCTGGACTACCAGAACTGCGACACTGCAGTAGACAACTCATCCATATTAGGTGGAGCACATGGAAACACACTATCTTAACGATAATCAGGAGCAAAGTAATCTTTTTTGCATTCATTTAATGCCATATAAAAACAAATGCACAAATTCGAACAAGCGAGCAACTTTTAACCTCCTAATGTGAAATCTTATTGTTAAATGCTAAATATTATAAATTATACCACATGGCCGCTGAACCTTTGATTCTGATCGGATGATGAATATTCTAAATTGTGCATTTATTTACAAATAAACGCACAGGTGAAGTAGTTTCAAACAGGTCTTGACCTCGTTACACTTGCTTGTAACTACACTGAAAGATGTAAGTTATTTCACAACCTAATCAAGTCAAAGCACAAGAGTTTGGATGAGATGTGTAAGAAACTACTCCCACAACTGAGCAGTTTGAGGCCAAAAATTAAAACATAACATATGAACAATGTCTTTTAGTGTGGTAACCATATAAGCCATATAATTATTATAAAATAAGACACACCCAAGGTGTAAGAGCTAAAAAGTTAATGCCCTCTTACTTAAAACTACAGAAAAGCTACACGGAAACACACAAATGCTAAAAATGGTTTTAATTACTTTTCTATTACGCAAAATTAGTAGTAGTAAACATCTGAAATGCATCAGGGTCAGTATTAAAGTGTGAAATTGACTGAATATGTGCATTTGTCTTGTAGATGTCTTAACTCCGGCGTCTAGTCCGTCCTCAGAAGTGTTCTCAGCCAGCACGGGTCAGGACGAGAACTCATCCGGATCTCTCACCCTCGAGTGCCGCGTCTGTGCCGACCGAGCTTCAGGTTTCCACTACGGAGTGCATGCCTGTGAAGGGTGCAAGGTAAGCGAGTATGCAATGCGCACAGGGGAAAATTCTAGTGCCAGGAGTCAATATCAAAACAGCACACAACTTTTTGTCCTGATTGCCATTGGTAGTGTTACACTTCCATAAGCACAAATCTGTCTGGGACACAAAACACTTGGCTCAACAGAAAGCACATGAGTTTCTGCTGTATTTTCATAGCTGCTTTTGCATAATGTTCCCTTGAGGCTTGTTCCACCTCTGTAAATGTGAGGTGAAGCGTGTAGAAGAGCTGTTGCTTCATGTGGTTTAGCCAAATTCATCATTAGGACTTACTGTATCTGAGTACAACACACCATGGGTGATTTGAGTCTGGGTCACGGCCGTTCTTTTTCCTTTTAAAATTAACTAGTGGCACCCCAGATATTGCCATGTGCTTTGGTTTTTTTTCTCAGCAAAAGTAGACTTTGACCGTTGGCGCCCCTTAGAGTGCAATTGAACCAGGACAATTACAAGTGAAGGTTTATTGCAGATGTGCTTTACCACTTATGAAGCACTTTAGTAACCAAAAAAAAACCCATTATATATGTTTTCCTTAAAGGGCACCTATTTTACCCTTTTTTTTTTCAAGATTTAAGATGAGTCTTTTGTGTTCACAGAATGTGTCTAAAGTTTCATCTCAAAACACCTATCAGATTATTTATTAAACCTTTCAGAATATTGGATTTTCTGCTTTGTACACAATGTACTGTAGCTGTTTTTGTTGCCTGTGCCTTTAATGATTGTTCTCCCCGCCCCTTGTTCCCACGTGGCTGTCAGAGTATCTCCATCTCCGGCTGCGTCAGATAAACTGCACAGTGACAGACATGAAGAAAGCAGATCTCACATAACGTTTGTGAGAAATATTGCAGTTAGAATGTGACAGGATACATGTTTATATCTACCACTGTATGGATATCAGTATAAAATAAGCCTGATTTAACGTCCACAAACTGAGATTGAAGCATCTTTTATAATTGAACCGACATGCGGCTGTGGTGATTAAGTAAATCGCTATAATTCATTACAAACATGCACAGTTTTAAAAACGTTTTAAACTTGTTAAACTCATTCCTGATTAGGGTTGGGTCAATAGACGATGCCATCGCCGATGGCCGATAAACTTCACGATGCTGAGCCGGCATCGCAATCCATCGCCCTACCCCACATTTATATTGATAAGTAACTCATTATTTGCATGTCATCTTAATAGCAATAACGGTCTTTTCATGAGCTGTGTTAAATTTTACATATAGCTGCTGCTTGCACAGCTGACAGCATCGTGAGGATTAAATGAACGATTATACAGTATCTCTCGCACTTAAAATGTGTAGATTTAGTGGCAAACGCTGTTACCTGCAAACCCCGTCCCACAGACTTTACAGTGAATGGCTTTAGTTATTTTCATAGCGAACTTGAAGCCACTGGAAGTCTTTTATCTACTCTTGGAAAAGTGTAAATGGTGGATTAACATTCAGCACATGATCACTAATAAGATGTGCCATTATTAGTGACTTTTGGTGGTTTCTAAAACAAAGTCTGTCAGTGTTATTTTCATTCTGTCATCTTCAGCGCTTCACATTTTCGCGGTTGTAGCTCCTGTCATCTAAAGGCAGAAGGCACTGACTGAGTGATTGACAGCTGATATTAACCAATCCATTCGCGTTCAGTTCTAGAGTAGTGGGCCAATAAGAAGTGCAAAAAGGCGGGGCAAGCATTGCAGGCCTTTTTTACTTCAGCAAGTTCACATAACAACTGCTTCAATCTGTTCCTGAGTGCTGCGTTTGGTGTTTTTAAGTGCAAAGATGCATTCTGCATAAATGTCTCCTATATCCTCGCACACTGTGAAAACAGGTCACACGGCAACAATTTATTTTATTCGCACAAATTCTTCGCATTATATGAAAAAATAAAAAAACGGTCGGGTCCTAGCAATTTTACTTGTTATCATTTCCTCATAATAATAATATTAAAATAAAGAAGTTATCATCAATCCATTATAACGACACAGATCACTCCGCCAATTCATGAAAGAGTCTCGCGGAAAAAAGTGACTGACAATTTGTGTGTAACTTTATTTATTTATGGTTTGTTTATGGGTAAAGCAAAGACCATGTGGGTCAGGTAGTGAAAACGGTAGGCTACAATTAATTTGTTATGAATTAATTGATATTTAACAACAACCACCCCCGCCTACAACGACGATGCCATCGTCCATCGCAATGTTTCACATTAGACATCGGATGATTCCAAATTGGTCAACATCGCCCAACCCTATTACTGATCACATTTGATGATGATTAATGATCACAGAGAGGTGAACAGATCTTATAATCCCAGTTGCTTTGTGTTGTTGATGTGATTATACGCATTATTACAGAGATCAATCAATTCAGTGGGCGGGAAACCCGCACTCCTACGTTCCACGTTGCAGTGGGCTTCAAAATGGGAGTGATTTGGATCCTGTTTTATCGTCAGGAAATTTTAAAAAAGAGAATTATTGTGTTTATATCACACCAATATGACTGTGGATGCACTATACCTACACACTGTTCTGTCCAAACAACAGATGTCCAAACACAGTTCTGTCCAAACTCCCAAAAGATGATTTTCATCATAGGTGCCCTTTAAGGAATCATGATAATCGCAATTGTATAACAATAGTATTTTATTGTATCTAATTGTATTGTATAAAAGTAGTTCTTACAAAAGCATGATCACCATAGACCATTTATTATTCAGTTCAAGTCCTTGGTTTCTTGATTAATGCGTCTCTGATTGAACTAATATGTGTGCTAGTTAATCATATAATTTGAGATTTTTTTACACTGTGTCCTAACTAGTTATAATTTGATAAGAAACAAGAGCTAAAAACTGTTCTTTCATGTAAACTTGAACCAACGATGGAACATTTGTCTAGTGCATGATTTCTCATGGTGTTGCACTCTGAAAGTGTAGTGCAAGTAGTGTACGCACTGTGTACGCTCTGCTTGCGCTTGCGGTGTGAAACAGCCATAATACTAAAGTGCCTTCAGCACCAAACACTCTGAAGAAAATTTTAACAGTTTGACAATTTTGTGGAAAATAACAAACATAGGAACTTTTCTGCCTGTTGAGTTTTGCTATTTTTGATTAAAAAAAAAAAAACTATAGGGTTTGAGTTACATAAACCCCTGGAGATAGCAAGGTTGTTTTAAATAAGGCCACACAAAATGGTGACAGCTTAAAAATACCTCATACTTTTATGTGTCTGGAAAAAATGTGACATTGCCGATGTATTGATTAAAATGTAATGCCATGTTTATATTATAGCATTGTATAAACTGTGCACAGTTTAAATAGAATTTCAGACATGTATTCAAAGCCTGCAAAGTATAAAAAACAAACATAGGTCCTTGAAAGTGCTTCAATTAAATTAGAAAAAAATGATTGTTTTTATTTCAACAATTGTACTGCTAAAAAATTCTCAATTGAAAAAGCTTGCATTTACATATTGTACAATAACATTGACTAATAACGCACATTTGATCAATATTTGACAAACCTTAAAATGCTCAAAATGTTCGAAAAGTACTCTTAATGAAAAAGTTATATTAATGTAAATATTTAGTGTAACGTGAAATGTTATGTACTGTACAGTAAGAACTTTAATCACGCTGCTTATGCAGGGGTATGAATAACAGGTGCTTGATTTAAAAATGATTGGTGCTTAAAAATATCTGTGAATGTGCTTAAATCTGGTGTCACTGAAAGAGTGGGAACCCCGTGTAGTAGATGTCAACCAAAATTTATTTATACATAAATACGATTTTTCATAAAAGCTCATGTAGATTATATTGATGAACAATACATGTAAAAATTATAAGGTTGTTAACTGCAGTGCTTATTTTATGTGATGAGCTATAGAAATGGAAAAAAAAATGTTGAAAGCTGAACAAGTGCTAAACTTATTATATAAAATGTATTATCTAAAAATGTCTTATTCTTTTAGCACTTTGTAAGTATATGGAGACAGTACCACTAAATAAAGCTTAAAAATTACTTTTTTTAAAGCTGTTATTGGATGCATATAATAATGTATGTTAATAGCAGATTAATGTTAAATATTAAATTTTGTAATTTTTGGACAAATCTGAACAAATAAACAAGTCATTTGCAAGACGCAGATATATATTAAACTTCACTTCCCAAAGTTTTTATGACCATTAGGAAACAATGCACCACCCACACAGAAGCTGCGTCTGCATTTGTTTGGTATTTAGGTCTATACAGTGATGATCTGTTTCCTCAGCCCGGTTTTGTCGTTTGGTATGTTCAGAGCGTACAGATGCGTCATGGGTTCTGTTTTTAGCACTGAGAGCGATCTGTGACCGTCTGTCATGAGACCGAGCTCTAGTCTCATACCTGTTTCCATTGTCAGGCACATGTTTGGTTTTTGCTGCTTGCCTTGGTGGACACAGAAGATCTGTGGTGTAACTGTGACCCTTATTACACATATCATGCCAACAATGTACATTTAAATGACAAACGTGTGATAGGCACTCCATCTTGATTACAGTTATGGCTCGTTTCCACTGAGTGGTACAGTACGGTACGGTTCGGGTCGGTACGGGTCACCTTTATCAAGCTTGCGTTTCCATTACAAAGGGTACCCTTTTGGTGGGCGTGGTGTACTACAGAGAGTTTCAGTCGACGTCATTCTCGCTCGAATAAATGTCTCCAGTAAAGCTGTACAGTTCGTTCACATTATATGAGAAGCTCTTCTAACAAAACAGATGCTTTAAACATATTAATACTTGTTTATAAATGTTTATTACTAACATTTCTATGAACATGATTTGATTATAACTGCAGATCAATGACAGTGTTACAGCCTACTGTAACGTCTGCAATTATATAAAATAAATAAATAAATGCAACATCTATGAACACATACAGACCCTTACAGTCTCCGATATGTTACTAATTACAGATAAACGACACACAGCATACATTAAGTCCTTATTTGAGTTCAAAAACAACACGCAACGTATACAGTAGCCCACAGTCAGAGCTATCCTCTCATCTGTGTCTGTAATCTTAACCAGCACATGTAGCCTCTGTTAGAGAGTAATTCCATCATTCGGAGTTCATAATAGTCCAAAAGGCGATGATAAACATGGCAGTTTGTTCATGATTCAGGTTGCTGAAACTATTTGCTCCTGTCGGGAATCCTTGTAATCCTGTCGGGCTTCTCCTTTTTTTCCGCGCTTCACTCTCGCGTTTGTCCTTTTCTTTCTGAATGGATCAGATGTCGAAGACGCTTCATTAATCACACACGCACGTTATTATTATCAGCTCAAGAAGTTCGTTATATCAAATCTAGACGCAAACGCGAGCTCCCTGGAGAAAGCGAAAAACCGCTCGCACTTTTAGACGGCCTCATAAAACAACAACAGGACACGGCAGATTCTTGGCTTTGTGGCTGTTCATCAAGACAACGACAAGGTTTGTTTTGAGCCCGGGCCATCCATGTATCGTTATTATATGCATATAGTTGTCTCGGCTGTGCATTTAAAAACATGGCGGCTCCATTGTTTTGATTCTGGCTAGCTCCACGAGATCGTGACGTATCTCTGTAAACCAATCAGCGTTCAGCTGCGCGTGTAGCTCCACTTTTGGGTACCCTTTCTCATCTTTGGTACCCTTTCGAAAGGGTGCCGAAAAAGTGGTACGGTACGGATCGGTTCGGTACGCATTTGACAGTGGAAACGGCCATAAAAGCGTACCGACCCGTACCGTACCACTCAGTGGAAACGGGCCTTTATTCATGCTTTAGTGTTTGAAATATAAATAGCAATATTCCCTATCTGTATTTTGTATACACATTTATAGATTTCGACTAAGCACTTAATTTTAATGTAATTTATGATTATTTATATAGCGCTTTTACAACGTGGATTGTGTCAACGCAGCTTAACATAGAAGTTCTAGTAAACTGAAACTGTGTCAGTCCAGTTTATAGAGTTGAAGTTCAGTTTAGTTCAGGTCAGTGTGGTTTAATTTTTACTGCTGAAAGTCCAAACACTGAAGAGCAAATCCATCGATGCACAGCACCACAAATCCCAAACCAAGCAAGCCAGTGGCGACAGTTATGCATGTATCTCTCTCACACATTCATGTCTAGATTCAGTAGTACGACATGATGGGATGATGAACATAATAGATATTTCTAACTGTGTTTTTTTAAGAAAATTTAAATGCTTTAAGATTTTATAGGCTATTAATTTGGAAACATGCACATTTTCACATGGTCATTTGGACTACAACTTACCCAGAGACATAGATTGAAAATATTTTGATTCTTTATAGGCCTTTTGTTACTTAATACTTGATTAAAAGGCTCTATTTGTTAACATTAATTAATTCCATGTCCATAATTAAGTCCATGTGAAACGTAAGTTGCTGAGACTTTTATTTCAGTATGTTGATGTACTTCTAAATGAAATGGAATATTAAGTAGGTGGCAGAGGTTTCTTTTTTCACATAATTTCCTCATAGCAAACTAACAATAAGATGGGCATGGTTAACAACAGTATAGCAAACTGAAATCAACTGGAATGCCACTCAAAGCACAGAAGCAAATGGGTACTTTGAAGATTACCAAAACAGACTTTATTTCAGTGTATTAACTTGCACGGATTAAATGATTACCTAAAGAACTACAATGAGCGATCACAAAATAAACTTTGAGTTTTAAACTTTAAGTCAAACTAACAATAAAAGGTACTTGTAAGGCTTTTTTTATTAGGGGATGTTTATTATCATTTATTGTTTGATTAGTCAAATCAAATGTTGATCTGTTTTAGCTAATAATAAGTAAGCTTATATGATAATTATGAACAATTATTATAATTAATTTTAATGCATTAACGAATGTTCACCAACAAGACCCTAATATTAAGTTTTACCTATTGTACTATATAATAGTTTTGCAGTTTAATTATTTTGAAATGTTTGTTAACTCTAAGAAAACAAAAACACAACAATGGAGAGTTGTTCTTGTTATTATACTTGTTGAAGTAACCTTTTTTTTTGCATTTTATGTATCATAATACAACTGTATATCATTATAAAAGCTTCAGCAATTATTGCTACAATAAAATGTGAATTCATCAAATGCCTGTGTAGATCAATTCAGTTGTTAACTTTAAAAGAATCCAGAAATGCAGTATGTATACGCTACTTCAAGCTCAAATACATAAAGCTAAAGTTTGTATCATTTAATTTGTGTATCTCTTTGCAGAATAATAATAATTTAAAAAGCTCAAATAGGCCAGCCTTCTGTGTTTGTTCATAGATATGCTTTGTACTCGATCAATAAATATTGTAATCTTGTGAAACAACTGTCTTATCACGGATGCAATAATGTTAGCATGTTGGATTATCAAGGACACTTAGGCTCCGCTCTCTATTGGACCTCAGGGGGTAAAGTCCTCCTATTAACAGTATGTTTACATTCTGAATCAGTTGTATATCACAATCCAGCAGCTATATGAGAAGTTTGCTTTAGGATTATTCCCTTTTCCACAGGGCTTCTTCAGGAGAACCATTCGACTTAAACTGGAGTACGACAAGTGCGAACGCAACTGCAAGATCCAGAAGAAGAACCGAAACAAATGTCAATACTGTCGATTCCGCAAGTGCCTTGCAGTGGGCATGTCCCACAACGGTAAGAGTTCACAGTCAGATTATACATACTAAGTTTATTACTTGATGATTTAAGACGTTTAATTGTTTTATCAGTAATCAAGATAGTGCTCCGTTTTATTACAATAATATTACGTAAAAGGTCATTTAACAGTCGCTTTGAAGGTTGGGAAATTTAGGGTGTTTTAAAACTGGCAATTTAGCTCACACAGGACATCATTCACATGGAATAACTGCCATATCTGCCATAAAACGCAAGGTATGAATTACCGTAATTACCTGGGAATATAATTAATGCACAATTAAATTGTAAAAAAAAAAGTATTTACTTACAATGGCATACATTGTGCACTGTTATGGCTCCTACTTAAATATGACTCGTGGTCCTAAGAAAACGTAACAGGAATAAACAACGGCCAATGTGCTCCAACTAAATTATTTATTAACATAACGTAAATTGCAAAACAATCCAAATGACAAGAGAAGGGGAGCCCAACAACATAATAAATATATGAGGCAGATCTTTTGTGTTATTGCACCCAAACTCTGGAACTCTCTACCACGCTCACTCCGTTCTTGAGTGATAAACTTGAAAGATAAACAGAATACATTTGAATTTTTGATGCAGCGTTGTTTGTATTATTATTATTATTTTTTCATTAATTTCCCTTAAGCTTAGTCCATTATTTATCCCCACAGTGGAATGAACCGCCAACTATTCCGGCATATGTTTTACACAGTGGATGCCCTTCCAGCCACAACCCATTACTGGGAATTATATTATTCAAGACCTACAGTTGAAGTCAGAATTTCCCCTTTGAATTTTTTTCTTTTTTAAATAATTCCCAAATTATGTTTAACAGAGTAAGGAAATTTTCACAGTATGTCTGATAATATTTTTTCTCCTGGAGAATAGTCTTATTTGTTTTATTTTGGCTAGAATAAAAGCAGTTGTTAATAAAAAAAAACATTTTAAGGTCAAAATTGTTAGCCCCTTTAAGCTAGATTTTTTCCAACAGTCTACAAAACAAACCATCATCATACAATAACTTGCTTAATTACTCTAACCTACCTAGTTAAGCCTTTAAAAATCAAAAGCATTTATCGAACCGAATATTTAATTCAGATTCATCATCAATTTGAATGTAATCCTAAGGTACTAAAAAAACCATGTGACCCAGCACCACCTGACTGGCACAGATTGATTTAGACATAAATGTGTAGGAAAGCACATTTAAGGAGGAAATAAAGTAATTAGCACATACATTGTAGCTAGTGACGACATTATGGGCTCATCAAAACCCATGTAAGGCATGACATTTTACTCATGTACCTTAAATACGTGCAAGTTCATCTCCTTGAAAGAGTCCAATTGCATAAGTGTTATTGACTTTACTGTATATACATTTGAAATAAAAACTATTTAGCTCTCCTGTGAATTTTGTTTTCTTTGTCAAATAGGTCTCAAATGTTGTTTAACAGATCAAGATATTTTTCACAGAATTTCCTATAATATGTTTTCTTTTGGAGAAAGTTTTATTTGTTTATTTTCTGCTAGAATAAAAGCTGTTTTTAATTTTTTCAAATCATTTTATGGTTAATATTATTAGCTCTCTTAAATAATATTTTTTTCGATAGTCTACAAAACAAACCATTGTTATATGAGGATTTTCCTAATTACCCTAACTTGCCTCATTAACCTAGTTAAGCCTTTAAATGTCACTTTAAGCTGAATACTAGTATCTTGAAAAATATCTAGTCAAATATTATTTACTGTCATGACAGCAAAGATAAAAGAATCAGTTATTAGAAATGAGTTATTAAAACTATTCAGTTTAGACATGTGTTGAAAAAATCAGATATTGGTAAAAAAATATGCAGGTAAGATAATAATTCAGGAGGGCTAATAATTCTGAATTCAACTCCAAAAGAACACACACACACACACACAACATTTACGCACTATTTGACATCATGATGTAGCACAAATCTACACTTCCAGCCATTGCATGTTAGAAGCAGATAGACAGAAGATGTACTAGATGTCGGAAGATATGCCGTCTCGTTCTTTGACCCAGAGTCTCTTTTGTTTGAGAAAGCTAATGTGACGTTGTTGCTGTAATCCCATCAGATCTGTGTGGTATGATGCCATAAATCCGCCCCCTCGTCTGCCCTTTGTCCCGACACTGATGAAGTGGCAGCAGTGTGATGACCTGATGTCCTACTACTTATGCTTTGTGTATAAACAGGAGCTGACCATTCAATATGTTCAGTACGTTCATCAGATGTACACAATCAATGCCCCCTGACCCGCTTTTTATTTTGCAGGATTTTCCTTACATCCGTGTGTTTTGAGAGTGTTTCAGCACAAATACGAGCAATTAAAATGTGACCACTTGATAGTATTTTTTTGGCACAAATGATAATGCATCTCAACCATTTTTTTACTTTCTAAAAACAAAGTGCAGCTCCACATGGCCACTTCTGTTTTGACACATTAAATATAATAATAAAAGCTGCCACTGGCTGGTAAATAAAAAAATTGTACTTATAAATGTAAATCATCTCCTTACAATTCACATTTTATTTAGGCATTTAGCAGACTCTTTAACATAAAACAGTTTACTAAACTGGAGAAAGGGATATATTTTTTAATAATAATAATATTTTTATTAATTGCTAATAATAAATCTTAATAATAATAATTAATAATACATTAATAAAATTAAATAATAATGGTGCAGAGTCTGACAAAAAAAGTTATTTAAAGTGGCATGTTAATGAAACAACAAGCTTAGGAAACTATATAGAAAACAGGAGAAATGCAGATTTTGAAAGAATTACAGAGTTTTATTTATTTTTTGAATTACAACCTCATTATGTATTTTATAAAGCATCTGTGATATATCGGACATATTTCTTTTTATATAGCAAATTGTCTGTGGCAAACTATTTATTATTATTATTGTTGTTTCAATGTTGTAGTATCTTTTATTTTCAGAGTGCAATATTGCTTATACAATGTGTGCTCAATATATGTACAAACATATAAAACAATGACAGATTGCATGACCTATATATATATA
>CAIGQZ010000320.1:10985007-11003109 GCA_903798205.1 Danio tinwini | reverse complement strand
TTCAGTCATTATTGCTTTTATTACTATTGCCATTAATAATAATAATAATAATTATTATTATTATTATTATTAATATTAGAGTGATTTCTGAAAGCTCATGTGACTGAAGACTGGAGTAATGAAGCTGAAAACTAATCGTTATAATCACTGGAGTAAATGATTAAATTAAATGATAAACTACTTTTGAACAGTTATTTTATCGTGCAATAACATTTCACAATTTTACAATTTGTACTGTATTTTTGATTAAATAAATGCAGGTTTGGTGAGCAAAAGGAGCTTATTTTAAAACATTTAAAAAATCCTACTGACCCCAAACTTTTGACCGGTAGTTTATTTTTTGGCCTTAAAAACTTCTTAAGTCCTAAGTTTAATCACTATTAGGAACATAATATTGAAAAAAAATATATTAAATTTTTTTAGTTTAGTTGAATTAAGTTTAGTCCAGTCCAGTCCAGTCCTGTCCTGTCCTGTCTTGTAAGGGTTATGTTTAGTGGCTAGAGTTTGTACAGTATAAAAATCATTTTGTATCACCTTTTATTTTGGAGGATTTTTCTTACATTGGTCCATTTTGAGAGTGTTTCAGCACAAATACGAGCAACTAAAATGTGACCACTTGATAGTATATATTTTCAGACCATCAATAACGATTCCCACACATTTATTCAGCTTTCTAGAAATGAAGTGTAGCATCACAACATCCCCACTTCTGTTTTAACACATTAGTGAATATAATGATAGAAAGCTGCCACTGGCTGGTAAATTTTTTAAAAAGCAGGGAGTTTTCTTTAGACAAATACAGTAGTGGTGGACTGTAAGCCAGTGATGTTTAATAGCACAAACATATGCTTTAGCAGTTCATTTTAAATCGTTTCCTAACATTTCACATTTTATTTAGGCATTTAGCAGACTCTTTGACATAACACATTTTACTAAAGTGGATAAAAAGGATATTAATAATATTTTTAATAATTACTACACTGTAAAAAAAATCTGTTAATTAACAGTTTCTGTCTTTAGCATTTACCATTTATTTACGGTTGTGAATTCAATTATGGGATGTTAATCTCTGCTCTGTCGACTTTTGATGTTAAAAATTCAACTCTGCAGTTTAGCAAAGTGACTTTTATTGACATTTTAGTAGTTTTGAGATAAGATGTTGTTTAAGAAATAATATCTAGAGGACTGAGTTTGTAAAATAACAGCAAATGTACTGGTCGTTCATTACAAGGTTTGTGTAGCGTAATATACAACACCAATCCACACAATATATCACTTGAAGCTATTAAAAATGTTAATAAAAGAAAGATCAAGGATTTCAAAATGAAATTCAAAAGTCAAAATAAGTGTGAAAAAATGAATCACAAAAAAACTGAAAAACTGTCAATTTGCAGATATTTTTACAGAGTATTAAAAATTATTAATAATAATATAATGAACTAATAATTGTAGTGGCAATTTTCTTCAAGGAGGCTCTCTCAGTGGTCAAGAAGACAAATTCTTACCCAAAGTGTCTTTTAAAGTTTTATTCTTTGCAAAGAAGGTCACACGATCATACATCAACAACAGTTTCTGCAGAGAGTGAGACGCCGAAACAGAGCGCGTTCTCTTTTTATCTAGTTTGTAATGCCCACAAGGTCATCAGTAACATACAAGATGAATCACAGTTACATCAGCGCTCAAACTTCATTTTTGACCATCTACATTTCAGTCTTACATCCCATCCGAACATATAGTTTGTTAAATCACCATGTACTTATCCAGATCTTGTCTGGTGATAAACAGATGTTAAAGTGGTCACACTTGGTCTAACTTAAACAGTACATCCATGGAAGAATAAAAGAACAGACCTTTTAATGTATATAAATGAATATAAGATTAATAAAATGAATTTACACCACATGATACATTAATAACAATAAATAATCATGTTGCAGCCAAAACAAAATTATGTTAAGTGCCGTGTTTATTAAGCAACAAGTTTAGGAAACTATATAGAAAGCAGGAGAAATGCAGATTTTTTTAAATAATTGCAGTGTTTTATTTATTTTATTATAATAAAAAAAACTGCTTCATGTATTTTATTAACCATATATGATGTATCTGACATGTTTTTCTTTTGTTTTTATACAGCAAATTGCTTTGCAAACTGTTTGTTTTTATTAATATTATTGTTGAAATGTTTTAGTATCTTTTTATTTTCAGAGTGTGCAGTGTGGCTAGTACAATGTGTTCTCCATATAAATGTATGTCTAAAAAACAATGACAGAGTATTACCATCAATTTAATAAATGTTTTTGGGTTTATTGGCTTTAAAACTTCTTAAAAAATCTTTAATTTAATCCCTATTAGGAACAGTTTATAAATTATACTCAATCACAAAGATTATTATTAAATTTTTTTTATTTTATTTTAAAGAGTCCTGTAAGAGTTATGTTTTGGGGCTAGAGTTTGTACGGTGTAAAAATCCTTTTGTCTATGAAAAGTGTTCAGAACTGAATTGCATCCCGTCATGTGTGTGTTTTCTAGCTATCCGTTTTGGCCGGATACCCCAGTCCGAGAAGCAGCGTCTGAAAGCAGAGCAGGACGTCAGTGGGAAAGAGGAACACAAATGTGAACAGCCAGACATGAGGAGTCTGGCCAGACAGATGCATGAAGCCTACCTCAAACACTTCCACATGAACAAAGCCAAAGCACGTGTGTTTCTCACAGGCAAGACCAGCACTCCGGTGAGGAACAAACAAACTCACTGACCACTCACTTACTGTTAAAATGTGGTGATAATCAAACACACTCCCTTAACCTTTCAGCTACCTCAATGAAAAGTATTATTTAGATTTATTATATATAGGATAGTATCATTTATTATAGCGAACTAGTTTGTGCAAAACATATAAGTAAACGTAAGCGGCTGTTTGACACACAACAGAAAAGAAAGGCGGTGAAATTGGAAAATATGCAAAATTATGAGACACAATTATAATGCAGTTTTACTAAAGGTCTTAAAAAGATTTCAAAATCAGGAAGGAAAATGTGTTTCAAATCATGTACTTCACAGATATGAACATAGTCCTCCATATTTTTGTTTTCAAATGTAAACATCTAAAATATTTTTATTGAAAAAGCACTCAAGGAAAAATAATCAAATTTGAGTGAATTTCTGGCTAGGGCAAACACTCCGTTAATGTGGTATATGAATAAAATGATCTGCTCATCGGCAAATATATTTGTTTCCTATAATCATAAACTTGCTTCATTTTGATACATTTTCCAAAAATGGAGACTTTTATCACATTTAATTTTTTATTATGATATCTTTCAACATCCTAAGTATGTATATTGATTTAATTATATTTAGACATTCGCACAGGGTAAATAAGACAAATAGACTCAGGAAGAACATCACTCTTTTACATTTCGATTAGAAGTTAACACAGATTGTTAAAAAAAAGTTGTATTTTCAAACTGTAAAGTGTTCAATTAGGTTCATTATGTGTGCCTTCAAAAATGTATTTAAAGAACGTATTGCCATATAGATTATTATTAGGATGATTAATTATTGTCTGGGTCTTCAAAAGGTCATGAAAAAACTAAAATGTATCTTAATAAAACCTGCAAGATATTTATGTTAACAAGAGTGTGATGCTGCTGTGGCATTTTCAGCTCGTTGAATCTTTACAAAGTTAATCTTTAAAACTAAATGTCAGTCGTTTAGCCTGCCTACAAATTTAGCAAACTTCATAGTGTGTAATGGGCCAGACTTTTGGCTTGGGCCAGACAACATTTTAGGTGATTTCAGAATTTTTTTTCCCTTTGTCACATTTTGTAGCAAGTGATGTGTAGCTTTTCTCTTTCACCTTCAAAAGTCAACAAGTGTCTGTTCAGATTTCACTACTGTAGTGTATTCCAGGTTTAGTTCAAGTTTTATTCATTCAGAATGCCACTATTTTTGCATCAACAAAATGAAGCTCAGCTCAGTGTTATATCCTCAAGCAGCTTTACATTTTTTAAAACATTGATTGTAGCTATCTTCATTTTGTGAGTAGCTGGCAGTTTAAGCCTCTTCTTTATATAGTAGCTTCACATTAAAGGTAGAGTTCAGCCAAACAATAAAAAAATCTGTCATTGTTTAATATTTACACATTTGCACTGGAGACAAATACACCTAGAAAGAACATCATCTTTTTATACAGCAGTTTGATCAGAAGATATGTATAGAAACTGAGAAATTGTATTTTAAACTGTGAAGCGTTCTATTAAGTTCATTGTGTGTGCCTTATAAAAATGTATTCAGACAACATATAGCCATATAGTATTCCATTGGGATTATTAATTATTGTCTGTGTCTCAAAAAGGTCTCAGAAAACTAAAATGTATCTTTGTAAAATATGCTAAAATATTTCTGTTAATAATAGCCTAATACTGGTGTTGCATTTTCAGCTCTTTGAAATTCTTTAGTCTTTATAAAGTGAATCTTTAACACCAAATGTTAATCATACAGCCTGTCTGCAAATTTAGTCAAACTCGTGGTGTATAATGGGCCAGACTTACTTTTTTATCCTCAGACTATGATTTTTAGGTGAATTGAAAACATTGTTTTTTAATTTGTCAGATCTTCTAGCAATGTGTAGCTTTCTCTGTGACTTTTGAAAGTCAAGTGTCTCTTTTGGATTATATATTTTTTCAAAAGTTAACAATACAAAACATCAAAACTAAGCAGCAAACAAACTAAAGAAAAACATACACACACAGTATATAAAATAAATAAGTAAAATAAAATAAAAATAAATAAATAAAAAGGGAGGAGATACAATAAACCAGTGGAGAAAAACTATTTTGTCAAATCAAGTCATGTGGTACTGTTTTAATATAAAGAAAAAATGGATTTTAAATCACTTTAAATAATTCAGCCTTTCCTCTCAAAGAATATGTGATCTTCTCCAATGGTATACAGTTGCAAACTTCTGAGATCCACAGTCCAATTGGTACATCAATGTCTGTTTTCCATTTTAAAGCATTTAACCATATATTTTAGCTATTGTCAGCAACATTTCATTAAGCCTAATTGCATGATTATGCTGGAGGTTAGAATTTGTATAATTGCCCAATAAACATATCTCTGGATCCAATGGATCCAAAAATCAATTCCATGAATCTGTGATATAACATTGCATACTCGTACCCACAACACTTTCACTTTAGGGCACAGCCATGTAGAATGCAAACATGTACCTTCTTCTATACCACATCTGAAGCAGAGGGGAGGAATACTGTTTTTAATTTGTGTAATCTGGATGGAGTATAGTAAAGCTGGTGTAAAAAGTTAAACTGGATTAGTCTAAATCTGGAGTTCAAAGTTGAGGTAACCCCATCTCTACATAGCTGACCCCACAGGTCATTTATAGTGTTATCCCCAAATCCTTTTGCCATTCAGGGTTCAACGCTAAGGATTTATTCTACTGGTCTGATCGGGCCAGTGGTTCAGATTTAAATGATGGTTCAGATGGCCCTACAAAAAAAGAAAAAAAAAAGAAAAAGAGAAATGAATAGTTATTTTACTCACAAAATGTTAAAAAACATGTAATGAGCAAAATTCAAAGTGCTATGCAAACAAAAAGAGCAGCATGGAAAATGTGCAGGCATTTTATTGCAGTTCGAAACTATTTAACAAAAGGTGGCTGACTTGTCAAACTGACAGCAAATTGTGCAAAACATCACTTCATTTTAATGTTCATGTTGTTCCCATATAAATGTCTGCCTCCAAGACTTTAGAAACAGACATTTTCTTTTAGCCTTATGATATGATGTTGCCGTTTATTCGCTGTTGTTACCAGGTCACGGAAAAAATAGCATGCTTAAAACATCAAATCAGTTAAGAAGAATTGAAAAGCAATATGGTGTTTACGACATCACAGAGAAGGTAGCCTAATCAAACACACCTGCACAAGCTAATCAAGGTCTTACTAGGTATATTTTAAACATCCTGGCAGCTGTGTTGAGGCAAGTTGGAGCTAAACCCTGCAGGGACACCGGCCCTCCAGGACCCTGATTTAAAAGCTTAAAATGCACGCAATTGACAACAGGCGCAGGCAAATTAAACTTTAGTGACAAGGCAGCACTGTCCCAATCGGCCCAGTAATGATCCTGTCTACTGTCCCAAGCGTCTCTCATGCTGACCCTGGGCCATCGGACAGTCCTTATTGTTGAGCCCTGCCATCTAGTTTTAGACTTATCTGGGTCAGTCAAAGGTTGCCTTAGCATCAAAGCATCATATATTCTAGAAATTGTATTATGTAATGGTTTATCAGAGAGAACAAGTTCCTCCGTAGCAGTTAAATTGGGTATCTTATGATAATTTTTTTATTTGACCCTTAAACAATCCCTTAATTGCAAATAACTAAAGAATTCTTTATTGGTCATGATATATTTATTTTTTTAATTGTTCAAATGACATCAAAACACCATCATCAAAACAATGCTCTAAATGTGTAATTCCCTTATCTGCAACATTTTAAAAATGTTTGTTTTGATAGCACATTGGAAGCAATCTGTTCCCCCATGAAGGTGTTATGGGAGAGAGAAATGTCTCTTGTCCCAACATCAACTGAAGTTTGTACCAGATCTGAACTGAGTGAATAATCATAGGATTATAGGTTCTAGTTTTTATCAATTTTTCATCCCATGCATATAGTATATTAGTGGGACACTCCTCTTTCATCTCAAATGTCTCCATATTAAGCCAACATCTGTGCCAGATACCTGGATTGGGCTGCCCAATAATACATCTTAAAATTGGGGAGCCTCAGTCCTCCTTTGCTGTAGTCTAAAGCCAGTTTGTCAAGCCCAACCCTTGTGGTTTTCCGATGCCAAATAAATGATCTTATTAGTCCATTAAGAGAAGTGATAAAGGACTTGGGTATTGATATTGGAAGAGAATGAAATATCTGAATTTGGGTAAAACATTTATTTTAACTGCATTAATTCTAGCAAATAATGCGAGTGGTAAATCCATCCAATTTGTTAGGTCTCCTCCAGTTGTTTTTATAGATTTGTTTTACACGTATACTCAAATATTTAATGCCAGCAGGTGAATATTTCAAAGAAAATTGATTTAGTGAAGTGTAATCAAAACCTGACAATGACAAAATTTCACTTTTATCGATGTTAACTTTATATCCAGAAAAAGTACTATATAACTGTAACACATTCTGTAAATTAGATAGAGGGTCTACAGGGTCAGTAAGAAACAAAAGAATGTCATTTGCGAACAAAGATATTTTTTGTATTTCAATGCCAGTTTTAAAGCCTTTTATGTTAGCGTTACATCTAATAGCCTCAGCTAGAGGTTCGATCGCGAGGGCAAAGAGATCTGGGCTGATGGGGCAAGCTTGTCTACATCCTCTGTACAAAGGTATCGAAGAAGAAATAATTCAATTTGTAATCATTTTAGCTTTTGGGGATTTATAAAGTGATTGAATTAGCTCTATGTATACAGCTCCAAATCCAAATTTTTTAGTACTTCAAATAAGTATGACCAGTCAACTCGGTCGAAAGCCTTTTCGGCATCGAGAGAAACAGCTATCTCTAGTATATGTTGTTTTTTTTTTGCAGTGTGAACAATGTTAAAAAAATCTCCTCAGATTATTTGCACCTAATCTCCCAATTACAAAACCGGTTTGATCTGGATTAATCAATCGAGGAAGTCGAGTTTCTAATCTTTAAGCTACCATTTTAGTGACTAATTTATAATCTACATTGAGGAGTGAAATTGGCCTGTAGGAGGCACAGTTCTTTTGATCCTTACCTTTTTTGAGTATCACTGAAATTATAGCATTTGAAACAGAGTCAGGAAAACTTTTTTCCACGTTAGCCTGATCAAGAACATCCATTAAATATGGCACAAGGAAATCTTTAAACTGTTTATAGAATTCTGATGGAAAGCCATCTTCACCTGGTGATTTATTATTAGACAATAGGTTAATAGCTTTTATCAGTTCAGAAGTAGAAAAAGGTTGATCCAGACTAGATCTGTCTTCCTCTGAAAGATATGGTAGATGGACTGAGGAGAGGAAAGCTTCCATTTGTGACTGATCTATACCTGATTGAGAGGTATATAACTCTGTGTAATATTGCTTAAATACATCATTGATTTCTACCGGATTGTATGTTTCCTTACCAGTACTAATAACATTTATTGTTCGTTTCTGTTCCTCTCGTTTTAATTGCCAAGCCAAAAGTTTCTGAGCTTTCTCAACGAGTTCGTAATAACGTTGATTAGAATAAATAATAGCTTTGTCTTAAGTGCTAGAATTTCAACTTCTAAGTTACTTAATTTAGAATTTTTGGTATAATATAAAACTATTGGAACATGAGGGTTTATTTGTTAAAGTAAAAATATCAATTTGTTCCCTTATAAATGTATGAAATTCAGGTTGTTTAAGAAGAGTAGGGTTTAGTCTCCACCTGTAAGTTCCTTTTATTTTCTCTGGAATGGACAGTGACATTACAAGGGAAGAATGATCACTCAGTAATCGAGGGAGATATTCAACATCTAGCGCCCTGTATAGAAGTTGAGAGGACAACAAGAAATAATCTCAAGTGTCTCTTTAGATTCCACTGTTTTCCAGGTTTAGTTGGAATTTTAATTATTCAGAATCCCAAATAACTTTCGCTGAGTGTGATATCCACAAGCAGCTTTTACATTTTTAAGACATTGACCCCCCTCCTTATTGTAGCTAGCTTCTTTTTCTTGGTAGCTGGCAGTTTAAGCTGTTTCTCATACAGTGCTCAGCGTTTATGAGTTCACCCCTCACAAAATCTATCTTTTACATTCAATATTATATTTGTGCATAAACATTAGATTAGTCAGTACTGAACTAAATAACTTACGCTAACGGTCCAAAATTATAGAAAAATATTACATACAAATTTTAAAAAGAGGAAAAATCAAGAGAAGTACAAAAAAAGTGAAAAATTGAGTAGAAATTTTGTAGGTTGTAACTTTTTTTTCTTTTTCAATATTTGGTTGAATCTTGAAATCTTTCAATTTCTAAAAATGTTTGGTGACTAAAATATTATTTTAATAAATATATCTTTAATAAATCTATCTGTCTGTCTGTCTGTCTGTCTGTCTGTCTATCTGTCTGTCTGTCTGTCTATCTATCTATATATCTATCTATCTATCTCCAAATTTAAGGAAGAGTTTGTCCAAAAATTGTCATCATTGACTCAGAATTCACTTGTTACAAACTAGTTTGAGTTGTTTTTTTTAGTTGAACATAAATCAAGATATTTTAAGGACTTATGAAAATATCTTCTTTTGTATTTAACAGAAAAAAGAAAGTAATGAAAATTTGGAACCATTTGTCTGCGACTATTTAACATGCACACACTTCTCTGACTGTCCACTTTCTATCCTCTATTGAAGCCCTTCGTCATCCATGACATGGACACTCTCCAGCATGCAGAGAAGAAACTAGTAACCCAGCTGCTGGGTAACGTGGCATCAGGCAACATCTCCAACCTGCAGGAGCGAGAAGTGGAGGCCCGGCTCTTTCTCTTCTGCCAGTACGCTTCAGTGGCCACGGTCACAGAGCTGACGGAGTATGCCAAGGCCGTGCCAGGCTTCGCCGACCTGGACCTCAACGACCAGGTGACGCTGCTGAAATACGGGGTGTACGAAGCACTGTTTACCCTACTGGCGTCCTGCATGAATAAAGACGGGCTGCTGGTGGCTCAAGGCGGAGGCTTCATCACCCGTGAGTTTCTGAAGAGCCTGCGCAAACCCTTCAGTGACATGATGGAGCCCAAGTTTCAGTTCGCCATGAAGTTCAATACTTTAGAGCTGGACGACAGTGACCTGGCGCTGTTCGTGGCTGCCATCATCTGCTGTGGAGGTGAGATGAAATGTTGCCTAGGTTGAGGCCAATAGTCTTGTGGTTAGTGCATTGACACATAGCACAAAGGTGTTTATGGCAACCCAAGTGTGATTCCTGGAATAAGGAATAATTTTTCCCAATCCATCCTCTCTCTCTCTCTCTCTCTCTCTAGATTATTTAAATAAGATACATGAATTTACATTAACCATTTCTTGTGGTGTGGGGTGTATACATATTTTGCAGCTAGTCAAGACGTCAATTCATTCTCTCAGAGTACATGGTAAAGTTTTTCTGAGTCATTTAAATAAAAAAATGAATAAGTCAGTTTCAAATTGGGAGAATAAATTTTCTCTAGTTGTGGTGTATTTGGCGCAGAACAGAAGGAAGTGTGTTTCATCCTCGATTTGGTTTGTGTCACACTGTTTACATATTCTCTGTTCTTTAGGAGGCCAGGATTTTTTACGTCTGCCCTTTTCTATTTCTAGCTCATGATCACAGAGGCGATATTTAGAAAGAATGTGTTTTTCTTTTAATTGTTTTAATGATAAATAATTTGCTAACTGTGTGGTTCTCTTTAGGGCCGAATAACATTGACATTTCGTTTGGAGGGTGAATTCAGTTTGTAGTTTTTCCATTATAATTATATTTTAACGTTTTGTCAATGTGTTTTTGAAGGTTTTGTTTAGGGACGAGTTCGGTTTCAGTTTTTTTCTTCAGTGGTTCAGATACCAGTGTGTTTAGAGGATGATTTTCATTGGCCAGAAGGGCTTTATATTAGACAGACTGGGGTTCAGACTGATGCAGGTGCAGCCAGAACTGAACAGCTCGCTTCTGAATCGGTTCAGTGGGTATAAACCCAGTTCAGCCCTGCAGGCAATGTTAGAGGTGTTTCTGTGGATATGTAATATGTTTTTAGCAAATTCTAATTGTGTTTGTTCAATTCAACTTTTATTCCAATTTTCAAATTTTAATACTGGTCTCCAAATTTCACTCCCATATAGTAAGATTGGTTTGATAATAGCGTGATATAATTTAATCCATGTTTTAATTGGTATCTGTAATTGGCCAAAGCGTGACTTTATAGCATAGAATGCTCTGTGAGCCTTCTCACAGCATCTTGACAGAGAGACTGAAGCCCCCAGAAGCTGAGATCTGGATGCCCAGGTAAGAGTAACTGCTACAATGTTCTAGAGCTTCTTCTCTGTATGTGAACTGATATTTGTGTCCATGAGATCTGGCCTTCTTCTGGAACACCATGACTTTGGTCTTGTCCAGGTTGACCGTCAGTGCCCATTCTTCACAGTACTGCTCCAGCAGAGTCAGGCTGCATTGGAGATAGCAGCCCCAGGTCATCCTCATACAGCAGGCACTTTACTTCAGAGTAAAGCAGAGTGAGGCCGGGGATGCAGTCGGAGCCGTCCAGAATGTCTGACAGATCAATAATGTAGATGTTAAACAAGGTTGGGCTCAGGCTGCAGCCCTGCCGCACCCCTCGACTCTGCTGGACAAACTCTGTTTTAATATTTCCAACTTTTACAGCGCATTTACTTTTCTTATACATGGCTTTTATAATGCTATATACTTTTCCACCAGTGCCAATTCGCAACAATTTGTATAATAGTCCGTCATGCCAAATAGAATCGAAAGCTTTTTTTTGAATCAACAAAACAAAAGACAAACAAAGAAAGATTTTCTCTTATGTCTTTATTTATTTAAGTATGAAGGGAGTAGATATGGTCAGATGTTCGTTGTTTTGGTAAAAAGCCAATTTGTGATTTGTTTCGAATGTTCTGTTTTGTGATGAATGTCACTATCCGGTTATTAATACAATTGCAAAAGAGATTTGCTAAGTTGTTGCCGACGCAAATGCCACAGTAATTATTGGGCTTGAATTTATCTCCGTTTTTATATATAGGTGTGATCAGTCCTTCAGTCCATGTCTCAGGGATGTCACCAGAGGATAGGATCAGGTTGAATAGTTTGGCTAGAGCCTGAATTATGTCAGGGCTGCTGAGTTTTAGCATTTCATTACTGATGTTGTCCTGTCCACAAGCCTTTTTCAGTTGTAGATGTTTAATGTGTTCTGATATTTCTGTTGTTGATATAAATGTGTCTAATTGGCTTTGGTAATCTTTAATTGTCTTCTTTAAATGGTCTAGTCTTTTCTTTATTTTGGTTTGGGACTGGTTGAGTTCTGGCTTTTGGTATAATTTTTGTAAATAATTCTTCGAGACCGTGCTACATTGCAGTGTTGTTTCCGGTCGGGGTCTTTCAAATTTTTTAAAGAGATTTCAAAAATGGTTTTGGTCTATTGATTCGTTAATTTCACCTATTTTATCTTCATAATATTGATTTCTTTTGTTGCAAATCAACTTTTTAGTTAGTCTTAGTGTTTGATCAGCTGGTTCTTTTTGCTTTTTGTTAGCAATCTGTCGAAGGTCTTTTCTGAGATTTTTGTATTCATTATCAAACCAAATGTTCTTTATAATTTTTTGTTTCTTTTTTCCAAATTTAAGTTGTTGTTTGATGTTACATATAGTAGCCAAAGTTTGAAAAATAATATTAAGATTGGATGTTGCAGAATTTATTCCGTTAGTATCTGGAGTGTAATTTGTGGACATAAAGAGATTTATCTTTTTGTGTATTGTAGAGCTGCACATGTTTTCTCTAAATGTTTCTGCATCAGACTGACTCCAGCTGAGTTTGGGTTTTAAAGGGAACAGTTTTCCTTGATTAAGGGGTGGAACATTGAGCTGGTTTCAGGTAGAGGACTATTTGGCAATGGTCAGAAATGGGGCATTGAGGTCTAACTGTAAAGGCATTAATAAGATGCGGGTCAATGTCGGTCATTGAATAATCAACTACACTTGCTCCTAATTTGGAGCAATATGTTGGTCTACCGAAAGAATTTTTTTTGGTTCTACCATTTATAATATATAAACCTAGACTTTTGCAACATTTAAGTAATTGTTTCCCGTTTATATTAATGATGTTATCACAACTGGTTCTCGGAGTAATGACAGATGATGAATAAGATATGATGTCCCCAGATATGTGATCATTATCTACAGTATTTATATAATCAATTTCTCTTCCAGTCCTTGCATTTATTGTGTGTCCTCTGGATTGGAAGTGCAGGACGTCTTTCTGCAGCTGCTGAAAGCAGTCTTCTTGATGATAAGGGGAGTCATGTGGTGGGATATAGACAGCACATAGGTAAAGATTACTCTTTGGCAGTATCGATTTTGATTCAAGCCAAATTAGTGAATTTTCAGTTTTGATGACTTTAATCAGGAGTTTTTGACTGAGGGTGCAATGATCTCTCTGTATCCTCTTGGACAGTGTAAGTTTTCATTACTCCAACACCAGGTCTCAATAAATATAACTATATCTATGTCTTTTATATTATTAAGTAGGTCTTGGTCTGTAGACTTGTTTCCAAAAGTTGAAGAACGCAAACCTTGAATATTCCAACAAGTAATTCTAAACGATTTCATAGATAAACAGTAAAAATATAGTAAAATATATAGGTAAGATATAGTCAAATGTGTGTGTATATATACAGTATTATTCTTGCTGTTTGGAGCAGATGATGTTAAGCAGGTGTCTAATCTGGCTCAGTTCAGTGGCTGCAGGGTCTGGTGTCTGTAGGACGGCTGCTGCGTAGCTCTGCTGCTGCGATGGAGCTGCTGGGGTCGAATCCTGTCTATTGTATGTAGGAGGGTGGAGGTGTCTCTGTGGATGAGGGTTCTTTTTGGTAGGCCAGGTGAACATTAGGAATTATTGCACAGGCTCTGAAGAGTTCCACATTGTTTCCATGGATCACGTGGAAAGGTACGTCACTGCATGGCAGTAGTGCGGACATGGGGATTTTAGCTTCAGGAAAGCGCTGTGATGGCCACTTCTCGTAGCAGAGGAGCCACGTTGCCTGTGGTTGCTCGCAGGTCATTTGTCCCTGTGTAGATAACGATGTGCTTGTAGGATTCATTCAGGTTTTTGTGAGATAAGATCTGAAGAGCTTTACTTGTGTTTGAGCACCATATTTTCTGTGCTTTTTGGAAATAAGAGTTTTTCTTTTAGATATTTTCCATTTGAGTCGTTGAGGATGAGAGCCTGTGTGTGTGTGAGAGATGGGGCTGATGGATTGTGGGTCTGTTGAAGGCTCTGGAAGATAATGAATGGAGAAGCTGGTTCTTCATATTATCAATAAGTTCCTCTTTTTTTTGAAGTTCTGACTTTAAGGCTGAGAGTTCTTCCTGCATTTCTGTTTTAATCTCTGTTATTTGTCTCCTAAATGTTGTTTTTTGTTCCTTCAGCTCTTCTCATGTTTCATTGAGCTGTTTTGACATCTGCTCTTTGTTTTTCAATAAGGATTCAGTCTCTTGTTTTAGGTCCATCATGTGGTTTTTAAGCTGTTGCAAGTCATTGTTGTCTTTTAAGTGGGATAGTATTATTTCTTTTAGTTCAACTACAACTATTTCTAGGAGTGAGAATTGTTCTTTCATTCTTGACATTGGAGATTGAACTAGAAAAGTTGCAGCTGTTGTCTGGAGAAGTGTTTGATCCTGTTTGAAATTTGTATTCAGCTGTGTCCGATTTTTAATTTGTAAAAAGTCCATTATGAATGTTTGAAGAGCGGGCTCTGAGCCCTGGATCATGACAGTGCCATTGTGGTATAAGTTTAGAGACGGGCTTCTAGATTCCTCGTTCTCTTCAGCATCTTCAAATACTAGTATTTGTCTGCCTTTGCAGATCCCTCTTTTAGAGGTGAAGGCGAAATGTTGGCAAAAAGCAGTATGCCATAATGAGCTGTTTTCAGTGTAAAAGAGCAGAGTTTACTGTGCGCATAGTCTGCAAACAGTGGATCAGGTCTCTCTTTGATCTGCTTCTGTCGGTGGAGCTGTTTAGAGTGTTCAGAGCTCTTTTGAGGGTAGGTAAAGGGGCGGGGCCTGCATGCTGCAGTGGCCATTGTTGATTTTAAAATGTAAACAAGCAACTGAAAAAAAACTGTCACTTTGTTTACTTATGATAGTTCTTCTGAGAATTATATATAAATGTATATCAAAATATCAAAAATGTCCACAAAAATAAAATATTGATGAAAATCAGTGCGCAAATTATAAAAACAAGATCAAAACGAGCATCTTCGTTGATACTGCCATGCAGGGAAAAAGATAAAAATAAGATGGTTGAATATTTCCAGAGTACCTTCATTAATTTCTGTGTCTCCTCATTATTTGAAGACTGATGTTTGATGTCCTCTTTTTTTTTTTTCTGAGGATGTATTTTGGCATTGACTTCTTGCAGGTCTTTGCTCTGGAAAGTTCTTCTCTGATGCAGTTATGTGGTCCTTTTGGTTTTCAACTGCTGTTTTTCTTGGTTAAATTCAGTAAAAACTTTGTTGAAAGATGTTTTCTTATTTAAAATTTGTTAGATTTAAGCAAAATAATAATAATATAAGTGAAATGTCAAATAATCAGAGGAGCTCATTTACGGCTGCTGCTGCTCTTTCTCTCTCTCTCTTTCTTTCTCTCTCTCTCTCTTTCAATTCAATTCAATAATTGCTTTATTGGCAATGACAAATGTTACAAATGTATTGCCAAAGCAGTTCTAAAGTTTACATAAAAAGTAACATGCATATATAATAAAAACAAAACAGTAAACACAGTAAATAGTAGTAGTAAAAAAAAGATGAAATTTATACATAATAATGAAATAAAATCTCAACAATACATTATATTATTCAATATATCACATTATCGTTCAACATATCATTATTCCTACAAATCAATACAGAAATAATAGTAGATCAGAATAAACAGTACATTTAACAAGTAACATTTTAGAATAAAACAGTAATAAAAAACAATAGTAATCAGTATATTTACAAAGATTTTTTTATAATAATCTAGGTGTTTGTGTGTGTGTGTGTGTGTGTGTGTGTGTGTGCGTGCGTGCGTGCGTGCGTGTTTGCAAGCGCATCACTGATGTTTTTATTGGTCTGCTCTTTCTTTTTGTGACAGGTGTGAATGTATTGGGTGGCTAGAAGGACACAGTCAGTTCTTTTCCCATGCTGTGTTTTATTGTCTGACTCAGTGAATTGTGGGTAAATGCTCTGTAGTTTGTGGTAGAATGTTTCTCTGATGTGCTGATACTTTGTGCAGCGGATGAGGAAGTGTTCCTCCGTCTCCACCTCTGCCTGGGCACAGTGTGGGCAGATGCGGCCCTCTCTAGGTTGCCAGTTCTGTCTGTATCGGCCCGTCTCTACAGTCAGACTGTGAGCACTCAGTCTGTATTTGGTCATTGTTGTTTTTAATTTACTGTCCTTTACTGCACTCAGATATGTTGCTGTGATACAATCTGTATTTAAGTCTAAATAACATTGAAGTTTACTTTGTTTTGCGGCTGCTTTGTTCCAGTAAATCAGACACTCATCTTTTCGTGCATTTATCATCTGTTTGAGCTTAATTCTGTGGATGAGCATTTCTGTGTCCTGATGCTGCCTGCTGTTAGTCATATTCTTTGTGTTGGTTTGTGTTTGCAGCTTCAGGACCATCTGAATCAGGGGGCTTTTTTCAATGTCCATTTCTTGGTTTTTGAGGGCTTTAAAATGATAAGAGTTGGGGTCACTCATTTTTAAGTGTTTCCAAAATTTGACGGCTCGTTTCTCAATACACAAGAGTAGCGGATACTGGCCTAATTCTGCCCTGCATGCATTGCTGGGTGTGTTCCTCTGTGCCCTGAGGATGCTCCTGCAGAACTCTACATGTAGGCTTACCAATTATCCAACTCATGACTGAGGAGAGGACCCCACACTTCACAATCACCGACTGGAAAATTTTGAGCCAGATTCGAACTGGAATTACTATTTGTGTTGATTTGTTTAGCACTTACTTTCATTAGCACTTACTTTCAAGCCAAGGTATTTGTAGCTTGTGGCAACTACAATTTTTGTCATACCAAGGGTGAAGTTGTGTTTCTTTTCCTGACTTCTGGGTTTTTTCTGGAATATTAGGTTTTTTGTTTTTTTTTTAGTTAACGGTCAGGGCCCAGGTCTGACAGAAGCTGTGCAGGATATCCAGCTGCAGCTGTAGACCCTCTTCTGTTGGTGACAGCAGCACCAGATCATCTGCAAATAGCAGGAACTTTACACTGGAGTCGTATAGTGTGAGACCCGGCGTATCTGCTTGCTCTAGGAGCATTGCCAATTGATTGATGTAAATATTGAAGAGGGTGGGTGACAGTGGACAGAATTCTGTTCGCTGTGAATTGTGCACTGATTGTTGGAATACATTGTTTTTATAATGTTGTATGTTTTACCGCCGATACCTGATTCTAGAAGTTTAGACAGCAGACACCTTCATGCCAAATTGAATCAAATGCTTTCTGAAAATCTACAAAGCTAGCAAATATTTTGTTTTTGTTTTGATGGACGTATTTGTCTATCTGAGTCTGAAGGGTGAAGATATGGTCTGATGTTCTGCAATTTGGCAGAAACCCAATCTGACTTTTGCTGAGGAGACATTGTGCTTTGTGAGGAAGCCTATGAGTCTGGTGTTGATGATGCTGCAGAACAGCTTCCCCAGATTACTGCTCACACAGATGCCTCTGTAATTGTTAGGGTCTCCACTTTTGAATATGCGCGTTATTAATCCTTTATTCCATATGTCAGGAAAATGACCAACACTCAGAACCAAATTAAACAGTTTCATTATAGCCAATTGGAATTTGTGATTTATGTTTTTAATCATTTGGTTAAGGATACCGTCTGGACCACTTGCTTTTTTTGTTGTAGGACCTGTATTTTATCTAGTAGCTCTTTTTCTGTGATTGGGTAGTGTAACGATTTTTGGTATTTGCAAAATATTTGTTCTGCATGGGTTAATTTATTACATATAAGTGATTGCTCAGTACTCATGTTTATTTTACTAAACAGTTGTTCAAAGTGGTTTTTCCAGGTGTCTCCATTTTGTATTGTTAGCTGTTCACGTTTCTTTTTATTAAGGAGGTTCCAGTTGGCCCAGAAATTGTTTGAATCAACAGATTCTTTGATTGGTTTGAGCTGTTTTTGGGTGTACACTTCTTTCTTTTTCCTGATTGTGTTTTTATATTTTTTAAGCTCCTCGCAGTACCGAGGTAAGTTTTTCCTTCTTGTTTTACAATCAAAGTCATTCCATTTTTCATTCTCTTGTTTCTGTTTAAAAGTTTTCTTAGTAGTTTTAAT